>JANAVB010030816.1:11751041-11813541 GCA_029216955.1 Iris pallida | reverse complement strand
ATTTCTACCAATAGATATCTACTACATATGACATCTATAGTCCTCTCATATCTATCAAGCAACCCAAAATTTAACAAGCAACAAATTTACACAAGTAGCTAAGAAATATTGATAAATTCTAATAAGCATGACCATTCGTCACTCTGAAATAGAAAGAACATGAAGAATAGTCGAAAGCAAATATGAAGTTTCAAGGGCGGTAAAGAGTATCCAATACTGCAGATAGAGAGAAGGTTTATAAACCATTGACTTATTTACAAGATTGGGCTACTTTAGTCTAGTCACTTGCTAAATCGAAGAACCCTTGTTTGTTAGAGGGGCTTGGAATCCATGTAATACGGAAATTCCGTTCTCGAAATTAATCCAAACACGATTCCATAATAGAGAAAAATTTGAGAAATCAAGATTGTGATCTTTTCCGTGGCTATTTAAACACACGAGCAGGGGATATAAATGCAATACAAGATCGTATCGTGACTCCCAAGTAGATGGAATAATGGTTACGAATGGCTTCACATTCTAAGAGGTGGAGACTACATAATAGGTATAGGGACCTATTTCAAAAGTTCGATTTATAGTCCAAATATGGTGATATGTATGGATGTAGGGGTGGGCACGGGTCGGGCCGAGCCCAAATTTGTTGGACCCGGACCGAACCTGTTACTTGGCGGGGCGGGGCGGGTCCAAAAAATATTAGACCCGGACCGGATCCGACCCGTTTGAAACTGTTTGCCATGAAATATAAAAGAGCAGAACAATTATCGGAGGACTGGACTTTTACTTCACGTTACAAACCCGCTTGTACAAAGAAAGCCTAGGGACGAAAGCCTAGGTACAGCAGTCTAAGTACAATTGTTTATTTTAGATTCTGGAGGGTGACGATAGAGGCTCGGGAAAGCGACGGTCGCTTTGCCTTACTCCTTGGACGATCGGTATGCAGCCTTGGCTCCGGAAGATTACTTGGCGTTGAAGAAATACTCTCTTTGCTCTCTCTCTGCTTTTCTCTCCAAGTCTTCTAATGCTCTCTGATCTTGAAAAAGGGGTCCTTTGCAAGGGGATGGCACCTTGCTATTTATAAGAAGGGGAATGCAATCATTAGGGTTTGCGGTGATTACCCCTTAGAGTGGCGGCGGCCTGTTGATTGATCAATCTGAGCCATTAATCTTGAGTGTGATGAATCTGGGCTACTTAATATAGATTGCACCAAATCCCATCAGTAATTAATGCTGATTGGAATGAATCCTCGTGATGATGATTTGCTGATGTCTGCGAATCTGGATGAATAAGTTTAATTCATTCTCCTGTCATGTGTTCCCAGATTATTGGGATTTGACCCAATCTTTGATTACAGTAGATCTGAATTATTGAGATATGATCGGCTTTTGACACGTGTCCAGCCACGTGTCCTAACTGTTGTGCTCATGAGCCGTATGAAAGTTATCACACTCAAACCGCATGAGAGTCATTGTGCCCGAACCGCATGAGAGTCTCCATACCCGAACCGCATGAGAGTCGTCATGACCGAGCCGCATGAGAGTCTTCATACTCGAGCCGCATGAGCGTCGTCATGACCGAGCCGCATGAAGAGTCATCACGACCGAGCCGCATGAGCGTCTCCATACCCGAACCGCATGGGAGTCGTCATGACCGAGCCGCATGAGAGTCTTCATACTCGAGCCGCATGAGCGTCGTCATGACCGAGCCGCATGAAGAGTCGTCACGACCGAGCCGCATGAGCGTCTCCATACTCGAGCCGCATGAAGAGCCGTCATGACCGGAGTCGTAACCGCATAGAGTTTATTCGAGCCGCATGGGCTTCCATTTTGATTTTGGGCTGCCTAAGGCCCCCCTGCTGCTTTTGGGCCGCATGAAGCTTTCTGGATTTTTGAGCCGCACGAGGCTCCATGTTGAATTCGAGCGGCATAGAGAATCCTCTTCTTTTCTTGCGCTTGTGAAGGATCACATCTCGCAAGTCAAGGACATCTCGGTCAACTTTTGTACTCGTTTTGTGGTCCCGAGTATCTCGAGCACACGAGTGCGTAGGTATCATGTTTACAACTTTCCATCAGAGGCCCGCTTTAACAGTTAGTGGGGCGCTCTGATGGTCAGAGGTTGGGACAGCTGACTAAGCTCGATGAGCCCACGCTGCCCTAGACTTCTTCGACTTGGCACCCGAAGGTGCGTAGTAGGAAGAGTCCAAGTTGGAAGGAGGGAAGAGAAGTTGGTGCCCTTTTCAAAAGAAAAAATGGGGCTCTATTTATAGAATGGAGTGAGCCCTTTCTTCTTCTCCTTTCCGATGTGGGACTAAAAGCAGTATTTTCCATGCTTCTACAGGACCCCCTTCAAAGTTTCCAAATTGCAAATTTGGAACACTTTGAATAAGAAGCATAGAAAGTAGAGTTATTTGGGTGTGGCAATCCAATCAGAGGTAGCATGGACGTGATAGGTTTGGGTAGTTTCGCTGGAAATTTTATGTGGACTTATCATCCTTGGCGTACCTCAGTTTTAGGTACGAATAATAAGTTAAGAGAGGGAACCATCATATTTACCCAGAGGGGATGAGGACGTAGTAAATATGGGTCTAAAGTAGAGCCTTCCTACTCAGAGGTAATAAGGACGTGGTAGGAGTGAACTCGAATGAGGATACATAGAACAACTCAGAGGAGCTATCAACGTGGAAGTTCTATGCATTGGGTGAAAGAATGCTATGGAACAGCTGGGCTCCAAAAGCATGTGATGATGAGGAAAGATGTGGATGTACTAGGGGACCTAGTACGGCATTTATGGTCAACAGAGGACATTTGTGGACCTATTATCATTGGCATACCTTGGTTTTAGGTACGGATAATAAGTTTGATAGGGATACCTAGAACAACTCCACGGTAAGGTGGATATGGAGGTTCTTGGTATCGGGCGAAAGAATGCCATGGAGCAGCTGGGCTCCCGGGGCATGATGAGAAATTTGCGGTCAACAGAGGATATTTGTGGTCAACTGAGGACATTTGTGGTCAACAGAGGACATTGTGGGCCTATTATCCTTGGCGTACCCTAGCTTAGTATACAGATAATAGGATGAAAGGGAACCAACATACTTACTCAGAGGTAATGAGGACATGGCAAGCATGAGGGCTTTTCACCGCGGAATCTTCCTACTCAGAGGTAATGAGGACATGGCAGGAGTGGACTCGACGGAGGATATTTGTGGTCAACAGAGGATATTTGTGGGCCTATTACCCTTGGCGTACCCTGGTTCAGGGTACGGATAATAAGACGAGAGAGAACCAACATACTTACTCAGAGGTAATGAGGACATGGCAAGCACGAAGGTTTTACCGTGGAGTCTTCCCACTCAGAGGTAATGAGGACATGACAGGAGTGGGCTCAATGAAGAGGGGGTACATAGAACGACTCAGAGGTAATGAGGACATAGAAGTTCTATGTAAGGGGTGATTTGTTTTTGGCAGAAGTGGAACGACTCAGAGGTAATGATGACATGGCCGTTTTGGGAATTTGTGGATTTGTCACCCTTTTTGTGCACTGGGGAGTGCGGATAGTGGATCATGAGGGAGGATCTCTTCCGGGGAGAAAGTTTAGAGGTATGATCATACATGACTTACTATCTGACAGAGTGACCGGGATGTGAGTTCAGAGACACCAGCGGGTATATGACTCGATAATTTAGAATATTGTAGATGTGTGAGTTCAATGGTACCAGCGGGTACATGACTCGATGATCTGGGATGTTGTGAGGATGAGTTCAGAGGTACCAGCGGGTACATGACTCAAAAATTTGGAAGGTTGTGAGGGTGAGTTCAGAGGTACCAGCGGGTACATGCCTCAAAAATCTAGAATATTGAGATGCAAGTTCAGCGGTACCAGCGGGTACATGACTCGATGATCTGGAATGTCGTTCAGAGATAATATTTCTTTAGGAACTTGCCATTGACGGGCAACATGAGCAAGTCTCCATTTTGTTTTGCGAGACGGTAAGCGCCGTTGGAGAATACAGCCTCGATGATGAATGGGCCTTTCCACTTTGGCTGGAACTTGCCGGCGGTCTTGTGAGTCATGACCATCGGCCTTCGAACTGCCAGAACGAGATCACCTACTTGGAATGTTCTGATTTTGACCTTCTTGTTGAAGGCTCCAGAGATGCGTGCTTAGTATTGCTCGATTCGTTGCTGAGCTAAGAGGCACTTTTCGTCTAAGGCCTCCAATTCTTGTAGTCGACAACGGTAGTTATCATCCGTCATTAATTGGTAAGTAAGAGCGACGCGAAGTGAGGGTATTTGAGTCTCCAATGGAAGAACTGCCTCACTCCCGTACACTAGGGAGAATGGCATATTCCCTGTGGCCGTTCGGACTATGGTACGGTACGCCCATAAGCATTCACCAAGCTTCTCGTTCCAGTCGCATTTGTTGGACGATACGAACTTCTTGAGTAACTTGATGATGGTTTTGTTGAATGCTTCTGCCAACCCATTCGATGCTGGATTGTATGGTGTCGAAGCAATATTCTGGATACGGTGCTTGTCGCAGAACCGATAGAAGGCGTGGCTTGCAAACTGCGGACCATTATCGTAGATGATCCTTCGGGGCAGTCCAAAGCGATAGATGACGTGATGCTTGAGGAAGCTGATCACGTTTGAAGTCTTCACTTCTGCGAGTGGGACAACTTCCGCCCATTTGGAGAAGTAATCCGTGATCGCGAGTATGAAGCGATGTCCTCGGGAGGAAGGTGGAGTGATTGGACCAATGATATCCATCCCCCATGCTTCGAATGGCCAGGATGCCACTGTCGGATGTAGAAATTCGGATGGTTGGTGGATGAAGTCTGCGTGGACTTGGCAAGTCTTGCACTTTCTTGCATAATCTATCGCATCTGTTACCATCATGAGCCAGTAGTAGCCCATTCAGCAGAGACAGTCCTGTAATTTGGGGCCAGGCTGATGGGCCCCGCAGACACCGTCATGAGCTTCGCGTACGGCTTCTTTGGATTCTGCATTTGACAGACACCGAAGCAACAACCCATCGTAGGATCGTCGATATAGCATTTTCGTCTCTGTGTCGTAGAAGAATCTAAGAGAACGCCATCTGATGGAGGTGGCTTCCTTTGGGTTCTCGGGTAGGATATCGTAGACGACGAAGTCAATGAATGGTTGTCTCCAATCTGGGACATCGTCAATCGTCTGGGCGGAATAACTCGTCATAAATTGAACGTTGTTTTTGGAGCAGACCAGTTCGTGGCCTATTACCTCCACGGACTGGTGAGCACAGTTCGGAACCGCTAGGGAAGCGGCAAGGCCAGCTAGGGCGTCGGCTTCGATATTTTGGAGTCTGGGAACATGTTCGATGAAGAACCCTCGAACGACGAGATGATGTCGATCGCTATTTGGTGATAGGGGATCATGTCTTCATGACGAACCTCGTACGAGCCCCGGATCTGTTGACAATTAACTGCGAATCACCGTATGCTTCGAGATATTCTACCCCCAGCTCTCTTGCAAGTTGGAGGCCGATGACCAGAGCGTTGTACTCGGCCACATTGTTAGAGCAGGGTTCTGTGAGAGAGTAGGCGCGATTGATCACCAATCCGGAAGGAGAAACCAGCACCACCCCGACTCCGACAACGATGTTTGCCCTTGGTTCCGATTCTTGAAGCACCGTCGAAGAACATCCGCCATATATTATCGTGAGAAGTTGCATTCGAGTCGGCGACCTCATCTGGGATTTCTTCATATATTCTAGACGACTCCGAGCCCGGGTGGGCTGCCAAAAAGTCCGCCAGGGCTTGACCGTTGACAGCCTTTTGTGGGACGAAGATCATATGATAAGGAGACAGCAATATTGCCCATGTAGCGAGGCGAGAGCTAAGTGCCCCTGGTTTAGTCATGAGGACTCTGAGAGGGTTGACTCATAAAATCACATGTATGGTCTGTCCAGTGACATAGTGCCGCATTTTTTTGAATAGCGAATACCAGGGCGAGGCATTCCTTCTCCACGGCGGTGTATCGGTGCTCTGGCCCAATCATCATTCGACTGAGGTAATATATAGCTTGTTCGTGACCTGCATCGTTATTTTGTGCTAACAGAGCACCAAGGGAATGTTCCATTGCTCGTACGTAGAGCAGGAATGGTTTTCCAGCAACCGGGGCCACCAGGACTGGAGGATTCGACAAATATTCTTTGATGCTGTCGAAGGCACGCTGGCATTCCTCGTCCCATACGAATGAGATGCCTTTCTTCATGAGGTGTGTGAACGGTCGGCATCGCCCGGAGAGGTTAGAGATGAATCTTCTGATATAAGCTAGCCTCCCTTGAAGGCCTCTGAGTTCGCAGAGATTTCTCGGGGGACCCATCTCCATAATTGCTTTCGTCTTCTCAGGGTCTACATGAATACCCTGGGCGGTGATGATGAAACCCAAGAACTTTCCGCTGGATACGCCCAAGAAAGATTTCGTAGGGTTCATTTTCAAATTGTGGGCTCGTATCAGGTCGAATACCGTCCTCAGGTCCTGCAGGTGGTCTCCCTTACAGCGACTCTTGACGGCGATGTCATCAACATAGCATTCCATCGTTTTGCGCAAGTATTCTCTGAAGATGATACTCATGGCTCGTTGATATGTGGCGCCAGCATTCTTTAAACCGAAAGGCATGATTGTGTAACAGTATGTGCCAATCGGTGTTCGGAATGATGTATGCTTTTCGTCGTCAGGAGACATTTTGATTTGGTTGTACCCCAAGAATCCATCCACGAATGACATACGTTCGAAGCCGCATGTGTTATCAATCATGATGTCTGTGATAGGGAGGAGGAATTTGTCTTTGGGACATACCTCGTTCAGATTGCGGAAGTCGAAACAGATTCGAATCTTCCCGTTCTTTTTGAGGACCGAAACTATGTTGGCGACCCAGTCCGGATATTTTTCCTCACGAATGAAGCCGTTGGCTATTAGTTTGTTGACTTCGGCTTCGATCGCATCCATGACGCCTGGGCGGAAGCGTCGCTGTTGCTGCTTGACTGGCTTTGCATCTGGCCGAATATTGAGTTTGTGAAGAGCAATATCGGGATCTAACCCCGGCATGTCTTCATAACTCCATACGAACATATCAATATATTCTCTGACAAGTTCCAGCAGCGATTCTCGTTCTTCGTCTGTTAAGTTTTTACTGACGAAGATTGGCTTTGGAGAGGATTCGCTACCGAGGTCGACTTGTATAACCTCATCTTCAGTAGGGGGTTCTCTCAGTTTAAACTGCTTTTCCCATTGTGTATCCAACTGTTGGGCCCACGGCTCTAGCTCGAGGATTTCAGGAATATCTTCATCTTCCTCGTAGGCATCGACGAATGCCATGTTGACTGACAGGACTTGTCTGAATATGTCTCCAATGCTGGTATCCGAGTCAGAAGTTGGTGACCCGGTTGAATGTGACTGCCAGTCACATTCTTCATCTGAACTCTCAGGGGTCGTCGTGGGTGTTACATACCCTAATCCACATCGAGTTTTGCTATAGTAGTCCCGTGGCTTGCCAGCCGGGACTGGTGGTTTCAAAGGTAATCGTCGTCTGGTGCCGTAGTTCAAGCCTGGCGTAGTCTCCAGATTATACCCCTATTTTTGCATGAGATATTTGGATTGGGGGCTATAAAGATACAGAGCCAGTCTCCCGGCATCTGATCCAAGGTCGACTTTTTTTATGGTGAAGGGGTGCGGATCGTCCTTCCGGCCGAAGATGATTGGATGATCCCCTTCCTCGATTATGCGGTAGGCGTCTTCCACTGGAGTAAGCTGGATTGCGGTGTACACATTTGTCACCTGTGTGTGTAGGTGGGAGCCTATACCATGTTCTATAGCATATATTGTACATAGCTTATTGAGCTCGAGGTAGTTCAAAGATAGCCCTTTATTGATGAAGTAAGGTATCTTTTCTATGGGGATTACATCATCTGTGGAAGGAACATCAGTATGGGCAGCCACATACTTGGCTAGCTCCGGTTCCTCTTCGGCTACCCCCTGTATAAACGAAGACTGAGAGGACGACCTGGGTAGCTTGATCGTCAGAGGTTCAGCTGATGGAGCAGAGCGTGGAGTTGTTGGCAGACTAGCGACCCCCCAGCTTGGTACTTGATGCTGGGCAGGGAGTGTTTGGTTCGCTAGAAGTCCCAGACCTTTTATCGGGATGACGACTCTTCTTGGGAAGACGTATCGTCATTGGCTTATCGGAGGGATTAAGCTTCTTCGTTTGTGGCTGACCGACTCTCGGCAGCCTGATTGTCAGTCGCTCCGTTGTGGGTCTTGGCACTTGGCCTGACCTTGGCAGCCGGATTATCATCTGCTCTTCTTGCGCCGAGAGGCTGATTGCATCCTTACGCAGAGTGGCTGTAAGGGGTACGGACTTGCCAGGTTTGCGAGCTTGGAGGTGGATCGTCAGAGGTTCTTCTGATCCTGTGGCTGTCTCGGTACGAGCTTGCACATCTCCTTCACCAAGGTGCTTCTTCGACTTTTCATATAGACAGGAGTCTGAGTAGTAGGATTCGACCCTCTTGAAGGGATCGATATCAGCAAATTCTGTCCTCACGAAGCCGTATTTGTCGACGTACTTGAAGCACTGATGCAGCGTGGAAGGCACAATCATGTAATCGTATATCCAAGGGCGTCCCAAGAGGATGTTGTAAGAAGTATCTGCATCTATGACGTAGCAGGTGACTTCTGATTGGAGATCACCAATCTGACACTTCAGACGAATCTTCCCAATTGGGTAGCTCCTGTCCGAATTGAAACCGCTGATGGCGGTGCTTGTTGGCGTCAGACGATGCATCGGAATACGAAGATGATGTAGCAAACCCTTCGAAATGATGCTTATAGAAGACCCAGGATCGATGTGCATCCGATCCACCTTTACGTCGCCGATGTATCCAGTGTAGTATAACGGGCGATCGTGCAGGTTGGTCTTAATGAGCATGTCCTGTGGTGTGAAGACGATATTGGGCATCGCTCCTGTGCACACGCTGTCTTGGAGATCTGCAGGCGGGTTTTCTCCCGTGAGGTTGACCTGAGCCAGGTACGCGTCGGCATTTTGGAGTGCATCGCTCAAAGCCGCGTGAACATCTTTCGAGAGTCTTAGAAGCTCGTATAATGACAACTTGGCCGGTGTGTTAGCCAATTGCGCCAGGAAGTCGAAGTTGTAGGGCTTCTCCAGCCCCTGCGGTGCCTCTTTTCGGAGGGATTTGTTGAAGCGAGTCTCCTTCGGCCTAGGCTTGTCGGTCGTCGGAGGCTGAGCCGGTCCCGGAGCGTCAGTTGTAGTGGGCTGATGATCTTCAGCCGTGTTATCAGCCACCGGTTGGGATTGTGCCGTAGACCGAGTGACGACGGTTGTGGCTTCTTCGACATCCGCCGAGATTGTGCGACAGGATCTGACTTTTCCACCCTTCTTCATGCGAGTAGAGGATGGCGTAGACTGAGTCACTTCAGATACCAAGTCTGGATGGACCCATATCATCTCCTCCCGTGATGTGGTGAGGGGCACCAAACCGGCAGCTTGTTCTCGGGAAGGTGGAAGATTAGCAATCTCCATTGTTGCCAGAGGGATGGGGACCACACCATCTCGAGTCTCTGTCGGAGGGAAGCTGTCGAATTGTACTGACACCATGTTGGCTGCCACAGTCACCTCCTCGAAATCGATAGCCAGAGCATTCGAATCGATGAGGTTTTGTCACTACCACATTTCTAGTTTGAGGGTAAATTTGTCATTTTGGGGGTAAATAAAATTTATTAGTATTAATTAGAATTTATGGAAATTTTTAGGAATTATTTTGGATTTATTTGGACTAGTTTGATTTTGACTAGTTTTGACCCATGTAGACCAACCTAGGAACTAACCCTAGTTAGTTGGGCTTGGTTAGGTCAAGTGACTCTAGTCTAACCTAGTATGCCTCAAGTTAGTGGTTAGTGATTCATTAGAATATTAATTAGGAATTTAAGAATCAAGTGATTTGATAAATGGCTTGTGGTTTCATAAGTCATTTTGTGACTAAACTAGATAGGACTAGCTAAACCTAGCTCAACCCCACCCTAACCTAACATGGCACCTAGGGATTTCCCCCACTATAAAGTCCCTCCTAGTTTTTAGGGCTAGCCTCTTTTAAGGTTCTTTTAAAAGTTCTAAGGAAAGAGGTGAGTCCCATCTTCCAAAAATTATTAAAAATCCATTTTAAATCCTTTCTTCCCAAAACCAATTTCTTTAGGACCTAAAACTCATTCTCTTGCTGCTGGAATAGATTGGTTACAGGAAGAAACAATTTGTGGGACTTGGAGGCTTGAGGAGTTTATTACATTTGAGGATTTTTCTACCCATTGTTCTTTAAGAGGTAACTTCCCCATTCCTCCATGGATTTCTATTTTGTCTTCACCAATAGGAAGCCCTAAGGGTCCCCCTATGGTCTGGATAGCTTTTGTGTCGAGTGTCGGTGGTTACGTATTCGTTCTGGACACGTATCAGCAGTTAAGACTAGGTGCTCGACGAAATGCCTCAAAGGGCATTTCGATCGTTTTTATTCAATATTTTTGAATAGAAAGTTTGATCTTGATCTTGTTTATAGGTTCCTGTCCTTGTGTCATAGATTTCGTATCGTGGTGTGTCGTTTTGCTGTTGTGGACACGTGCGCGCACACGACCGCACGCTGCTACAGGGATCCCCTGCCTATCGGGCCCTGTAGCGGACACGACACGAACCCTCTGGACACAAAACTTTGTGGGAGCCTCGGGGCACCCACTGACACTCCATGTGTCAAGTTTCGTGGGCCCACGTGGCATTTCGAGTGAGAAATCCTCGACGCACGAGTTTCTCTGTGTTCTGTGCTGTGTGTTCTTTTGCTTCTGATACGGGTTTATATATCTGACACGGCGACACGAGGCCAATGTGCAGACACTTGGACGTGGACACCTAGACCTATGCTAGGTGGGCACACGAGCACGTGGCCTAACTCGTGCTGTTTTGTGTACACGAGACTCGTGCACACGAGCAGGAGGACACAGCTCATTATGCACTGTTTTGTGCACTGTCTTGTGTGGACACGTTTGTGTCCAATTTCTTGGACACAAACAACTTGTGTAGCATGCACTAATTGTATATAATAGTTACCAACCTCTGTAATTAGGTTTTAAATCAATTTCATTAACAATTTGCCATTTTCCCCATTTCCTGAAACATAGTATCAGTCGTGTACTTCCAGCTTTTAATATTGAGTTTTGATTTATAAATGAACCTGCAAATCATTGTTAAATTCATGTTTTTAAAGCTCAATTTTGTTCTCATATATGTGATCTATCAATGGTTCCATTTTTGTGTTGAATTGTGAGCTATTGGATTTGAATTGGTAGGGTGTTGGATTGATCTGAAAAACTGAGAATTGGTTTTGGGTTATTTGTTAAAACCTGAGTTTGGGTTGCTATGTTAACTGAAAGTTGTGGGCATGATTGATTTCCTTTTTCCTTTTCTTCCTAGCTAAACTGTTGAGTTAACCTTGATATTAAACTGTGAACTAAGTTCCAGTTCCTGAGAATGAAGTAGAGTTAACCTGAGAATTATATGAAACAATCCAGTTTACTTGATGTTGTATTGCCTTTCTTTTACTCTTCACTGATTTTCCTGCATTTACATGTTTACACCACACATGTTTCCTCCTTCACTGATGATTCCTGTACTTATATAACCTGTCTATGCACACTGTTTTGTTTCCCATTCACTGTCATTAATTTCCTGCACCCATGTTGACACTGGTGCACACTCTCACCATAACACACACAAGACACTATTTGTCACTGTTTTACATCACCACACTGTTTTGTGCTTTCTTTTGCTGCCCTTCACTTCACTGTTAATATTTTCCTGAGCACACAAGTGCACACACATCACTTTGTAAACAGTTCATTGACACACATTTCTCTATTTTCCACACACACACACACACCCTTAATTGTCTACACACACACACATGCTTTTTCCCTATATTCACATGTTTATGCATCCTAGATATGAATGCCTATGGTGGTATGAAATGCTTTATGTCTATATGAATATACCTATAGTGTTTGGCCTAGGTATACTTAGTGTTAGTTCAATATATTGTATCTATATATATAGTGTTGTATATGCATAGGTGTATGAGTGCTTGAAATGTTGTGTGTAGTCTAGTATAGCCTTGTTAGAGCCTAGCATGACTTATTAGACCTATCTAGTTGAGTTTAGCCTAGTTTAGACAAGGTTGACCTAGTTGACTTCTAGGGTTGACCAAAGTTGACCAAGAGTTGACTTTGGCCTAGATTGACTTAGAATCATGTAGAATGCATAGTAGGACTCCATTTTGCTATTCTGGACTTGTTGTGACTTGTGCTGTTCTGATTAGGAGCCAGACACCACTCCTTGGACAGTACGTTTCATTCTGGACACTCAGTTACAGGCGAGTACATTCTCTGATCATTTTATATCCTGCTTAGAATTATTTCCTGCAGTAGATTACTTTACTTGTACTGTCACGATGGTCACACGGATTGGTACTATATGGATCCTTTCTTGAGATGTTATCCTTAGGGAGCATCGGGTACTCTATGTTCAGTGCGTTTCACTTACATGGCGTATCACTATGCTTCATTGGTTCCTTGATCACTTACGACATATACTCTTATGATCGTAGAGTCTTCCTGGAATCCTTATCCCATTTATGGGACTACTATGTATCACCTTCGGGGTCTATCACCTTCGGGGTTCATCACCTTCGGGGTCTATCACCTTCGGGGTCTGTTACATAGCATCATATAACATAACCTGGCTGGATCCTTGTGTATTGATTGGGGGTACGGGGGAGTATAAATGGACATGTGAATAATACACCAGTAGTGTAGCATCAGAATCATTCCATAGTGTAGCATCAGAATCATCCCAGGCCATTTACATGTTCATATTGTACTCTGATTCACTAGTCACTGCTAGTTCTCTATGTATAGTAGATATTTCTATTACAGTTCTCTCTCTGTTTACATACTGCACTTCTTCAGTACTTGTATCTTACTTTATTGCATGATTTTATTTTCTAACCTGCTATAAATTGTTGAGATATACTGTGCTCGCTCCTGTCCTGACTGGACCTATTGAAAATATTACAGAGGACGAGGAGGAGGCCTGCCTGGATACTTACTACGGGGCAGTCTTAGATGATACCTGCGAGCTGGACCCTCAGGAGGACCCAGCTCTAGCTGAGGAGATTACCCCGACTGCCTAGACTAGACTAGTTAGGCTTATTTTACTTTTGCAGTCTTGAGACATGTTCTAGTTAGACTCTATTTTGGAGATCAGTTTGTATATATTCTTTTATCTGAGACCTTGTATTGCTGGGATTATCTTAGACTACTGTTTTATCTATTTCATTTCCTTGAGTTCTGTTCATATCGTGCTATCTCTACCTTAGTTGTGATTGAGTTTATTATTGCTATGTCACCCCCGTTCGGGGAGTATAAACTGTTTAGATATATATACTGTTAGATGATTGTGACCTAGGACAGCGTTCTACCGCCGACACTGCGGCGTAGGCTGGACGTACCCACGTCTCGTGCCCTTACTCTAGGGTGCGGGTCGTGACAGGTTTTGGATGTACCGTTTTAATTGGAAGCAGTCATGTGTAGCATGGTGGACGTAGCGGTGGTAATGGCAATACTTCGGGTTCTCCATTTCTGCCGGCCGAGGTTCCCGTCTTGGTGGAGGAAGCTGAATTCTGTCTCCTTGTATGAGCATATCCAAGATGGGCTTGACGTGACCGTCTTCGAAGGAGTAAATAATTTACGGCCATTGTTTGTCTGCCGGCTTTGCCTCAGGTTTATGGGCTGTATCGGCCACCATAGCCTGCTTACCCCTGCTGTCCCGACTGTTGGAGGGGCTACCCCCATTGTCGTTGTTGGTGTTGGGACGCTTGCCCTTGTTCTCTCCGTCCGAGATGTGCAATCCCAGTTGGCGAGCCTTCTTCAAGCATTTTTCGGCGCTAGTGGCACTGATGATAAACGTCTTCCAGTCCTTGAATTGACTTTCGCCCATCCAGAGACTGATTGTTGGGAGCAATCTCTTCTGGAAAATTTTAATTAAGAAGGAATTCGGATTTCCAGACGGCAGCTTTATTGCGGTTTGGCAAAACCGCTCAATGTAGTTCCTTGTCAGCTCTTTCTCCCCTTGGACGACGTCCATGAGGGTCGACATTGTGATGTCCTGCCCTACTTAGTAGAACCTCTCCAAGAACATGCGCTTGAAGCTGGCGAAGGAATGGATGCAGTTGTCTGGCAGGTTGCGATACCAGTCGAAGGCGACTCCTTCCAATGCCCCGACGAATAATCGTGTGAGGATGGCATCATCATGGGGCAGATGGTCGGTGGTGACCTCGAAGTAAGTAATGTATCGACTTGCTGAGGTCTTGCCATCATAAGGATTGATATTGAACGGCTTATATCTTGGTGGGAATGGAACATCCTTCCAGGCCGTAGGGTACGGTTGCCGTATTCTGAGGTCTTGGGAATTTTCTCGAGCGTGAAACATGGCTCGGAGCTCCTGGACCTCTCTTCTCGCTTCGCGGGCTTCATCCACGACGGTGGGGGCCGTTCCTTCAGGAGGATTGTTGTCCGGGTTTGGTGCTGCTGAATTCGAGTCCGCATTGACCGCAGGACCCACGCTTGTTTGGCCGGGCGTTCCTCCTTGTAGAGTTGGAAGAGCCGCTTTGATCTCGTCTACAGATTTGACCAAGGCAAGCAGTATGGCCTCCAGAGTGTCGATGCGTTGGCGCTCACTCGAACCACCTTGGTTGCTGTCCGTCATGAATACCGTCCTTACGTGAGGAGAGGTGGACGGAGCGGTGGAGGAAGCGCCCTCCGAATCATACCCTTGTAATGAGAAGTCATCGGGGTATGTGGGAATGTTCTCCTCTGGCTCGGACTCGGAAGGAACAGTACCCCCAATCTCCGAGTTTGCCTCGTCTTGGGAGTTGTGGATGTCCTCGGGGACGTCAGGGTTTATTGTATCTGATGGGAGAGTTGTTTCCCCCGGCTCGTCTTCTTGGAACATCGGATTGTTGAGGAGGTTCGGAGGAGTACTACCCCCAGTCCCAGCAACCCCCAGTGTTGTGGATGACGAATCTCCCGTTGTAGCAAATTTCGTCTTAGAACGGGTACCTTGGAAAACTCCGGTGGTGGGCGCCCGTTTAGACGAGAGTCTCTTAGTCATAGTGGTTGATATCTTTGGGCTGGAGATGCTTGTCTTCTTTCCTCTCCCCTCGGTGGGAATTTTCTGAGTAGAGTTGCAGGGGACAACAGGAGGCGCCTCGTCCTCTGAGCTTGATCATCGCAGTCTTTGGAAGACGGACCGCCGGTCCTCTTGTACTGTCGCGTTGCTGCAACAGCAGTTGACGATGACTTGGGTGCAGTGACGTCCGTGGGAGGACTCTTTGCACCCTGGGGCACCTTCTCTTTCCTTGTGTTTGTGGAGGATGGCCTCACGCAAGTAAGACAGGTCCAGATCGACCATGTTTGCTCCCTGGATTTCGAAAGACTTTTGGGAACCTCTCTGTCCATTTGCCGTCGGGGGCTGAACTCGAGTGGCTCTGTACAACTTTCCATCAGAGGCCCGCGTAACAGTACACGGGACGCTCGGATGGTCAGAGGTCGGATCAACGGACCGAGCTTGCCAAGCTCGTGCTGTCTTAGACTTTTTTACTCTAGTGCGTAAGGGCACATAGTAGGAAGAGTCTAAGTTGTGCTGGAGAGAATCAGACATGTCTTCTTGGGAGCACAGGAGATCAGGGCCATAGGTGAGGCGGTCGAAGACAGAACCTCGTGGAGCAGACGTCATGCGGCTGGAATCATCAATCCTCATGCGGCTGGCAGTCGTGGCCGCATGGGTCTTCTCCATACGGCTGGAAACCCTGGCCGCATAAGTGTTCTCCATGCGGCTGGAAATCCTAGCCGTATGAGTACTATGCATTTGGCTAGCAGTTTCAGCCGCATGGTCATCATTCATGCGGCTGGCCATCTTAGCCGCATAAGTCCTCGCTTTGCGGCTAATGCCCTTGTTTGGTTTCTTTCTAGAGCCCATAGAATCGCTCTTTGCCCCTGCAAGTCCAGCATCATAGTGCTTTCCTCTGTCGGACTTGGGGATAGCAGAGTCTTCTATGGCTTGAAGTGGGGCCGCACGAGAATCGCCTTCACCGTCTTGGGTAGCAGAGAGTACTCCATCGAGGGCCTGGGGAGGAGCAAACGATTTTGGCCTCCACTCTTTGCGAGCCTTCGTGGTGCGAGTGCGCATCTGGACCGGGCCAGCACTCCCTTCGGAGAGCATTTCTTCGAACGCCTGTTGGTCGAAGCGGACGACCATCTTTTGTTGTGTGGAGCCAAGTTTGGCTGTATCCGATTACGTCACCAACTCCTCAGCCGTGGAGAAGTTTGTCCCCAGCAGAGTCGCCATTGTGTTTGCCATGAAATATAAAAGAGCAGAACAATTATCGGAGGACTGGACTTTTACTTCACGTTACAAACTCGCTTGTACAAAGAAAGCCTAGGGACGAAAGCCTAGGTACAGCAGTCTAAGTACAATTGTTTATTTTAGATTCTGGGGGGTGACGATAGAGGCTCGGGAAAGCGATGGCCGCTCTGCCTTACTCCTTGGACGATCGGTATGCAGCCTTGGCTCCGGAAGATTGCTTGGCGTTGAAGAAATGCTCTCTTTGCTCTCTCTGCTTTTCTCTCCAAGTCTTCTAATGCTCTCTGATCTCGAAAAAGGGGTCCTTTGCAAGGGGATGGCACCTTGCTATTTATAAGAAGGGAAATGCAATTATTAGGGTTTACGGTGATTACCCCTTAGAGTGGCGGCGGCCTGTTGATTGATCAATCTGAGCCATTAATCTTGAGTATGATGAATCTGGGCCACTTAATGTAGATTGCACCAAATCCCATCAGTAATTAATGCTGATTGGAATGAATCCTCGTGATAATGATTTGCTGATGTCTGCGAATCTGGATGAATAAGTTTAATTCATTCTCCTGCCATGTGTTCCCAGATTATTGGGATTTGACCCAATCTTTGATTGCAGTAGATCTGAATTATTGAGATATGATCGACTTTTGACACGTGTCCAGCCACGTGTCCTAACTGTTGTGCTCATGAGCCGTATGAACGTCATCACACTCGAACCGCATGAGAGTCGTTGTGCCCGAACCGCATGAGAGTCTCCATACCCGAACCGTATGAGAGTCGTCATGACCGAGCCGCATGAGAGTCTTCATACTCGAGCCGCATGAGCGTCGTCATGACTGAGCCGCATGAAGAGTCGTCACGACCGAGCCGCATGAGCGTCTCCATACCCGAACCGCATGGGAGTCGTCATGACCGACCCGCATGTGAGTCTTCATACTCGAGCCGCATGAGCGTCGTCATGACCGAGCCGCATGAAGAGTCGTCACGACCGAGCCGCATGAGCGTCTCCATACTCGAGCCGCATGAGAGTCTTCATACTCGAGCCGCATGAAGAGCCGTCATGACCGGAGTCGTAACCGTATAGAGTTTATTCGAGCCGCATGGGCTTCCATGTTGATTTTGGGCTGCCTAAGGCCCCCTGCTGCTTTTGGGCCGTATGAAGCTTTCTGGATTTTTGAGCCGCATGAGGCTTCATGTTGAATTCGAACGGCATAGAGAATCCCCTTCTTTTCTTGCGCTTGTGAAGGATCACATCTCGCAAGTCAAGGACATCTCGGTCAACCTTTGTACTCGTTTTGTGGGCCCGGGTATCTCGAGCACACGAGTGCGTAGGTATCATGTTTACAACTTTCCATCAGAGGCCCATTTTAACAGTTAGCGGGGCACTCTGATGGTCAGAGGTTGGGACAGCTGACTGAGCTCGATGAGCCCGCGCTGCCCTAGACTTCTTCGACTTAGCACCCGAAGGTGCGTAGTAGGAAGAGTCCAAGTTGGAAGGAGGGAAGAGAAGTTGGTGCCCTTTTCAAAGGAAGAAAGGGGGCTCTATTTATAGAATGAAGTGAGCCCTTTCTTCTTCTCCTTTCCGATGTGGGACTAAAAGCAATATTTTCCATGCTTCTACAGAAACGGGTCCGAAACGGGTCGACCCGCGGGTCCAAACGAGTCTAAAAAAAGTTTAAAAAATTCTATAATAGTAAACATTTACATATGTTATATTGTATGTAAGAACAAAACAAGTCTAATGTCTTCCCAAACTTCTAGAATTTGTTTAGTAAACAATAAGATATCCTATTATGTATAGACTATAATAACAAAAAAATGCTAAAAATTGATATAAAAAAATATATACTCCTAGAAACGGGTCGGGTCGGGCCCCCGTTTATTTTAAAAATAGGACCCGCCCCGCCCCGTTAATGTCACACGACCCGCCCCAGCCCGTCCCGTTTAAATTTCAAATTTTAGGAACCGGCTTGTTTAGACATTTTACGGTTCGGGCCGGGTCGGAACCGCGGGTCCTAGAACCGTATGCCCACCCCTGCAAGGATGCACTACAACAAATATGGGATACGATAGCGTGCTCAGAACGCTGTAGAATGCCTATTATAGCGTATTCTTTCCGCTATAAATGCTCCCGCTATAATTGCCCCATGTACAAGAACGCTATAAAGTTATAGCGTTCATGAACGCTATTGATGGATTATAGCGTTCCATGGCGCTATAGACATGTTATAGCATTTAAGAACGCTATAGGAAAGTAATAGCATTCATGAACGCTATTGAGTTACTATAGCGTTCATGAATGCTATAAACTTGTTATAGCAGTGACAAATGCTATAAAATTTACATAGCATTTATGAACGCTATAGTTTCTTAATAACGTTTGTTAACGCTATAAGATTTTCGATGCAAATTGGTTTTTATAGCGTTTCTTTCGCGCTATTATATGTACACCAATAGCATGTCAGAATGCCATTGCAGAATGCATTAGTGTAAAGAAACAATTCACATCAGAATAGTATTAAAGCATATCAAAATAGCATTGCAGATATACATAATGCCACAGATATCTATTGCATATATACACAGAATACGGGTATTCAAAAATTTAAATGCTTCTCAACGAATCAATCACAGAATGAATTCTGAACATTAGTAAATTCATTAATTTTACTGTCAAGAACATTCAAAATCCTTCATAATTTCTCCAAAATTAAACATTAACAACATAGTCAGCGTTTAATTATTTCCATACATATATCCAAAATGTTGCATATCCAAAATTTAGCTCGAACCCTTCGAGCCTATCCACAACCAAAGCTCCTCAGAAATCCTCTTACTTCATCCAACCTACACAAATATAGGGGGAAAATATTAGTGTTCCTGGTTAATAAACAAGTAGTTGAATTTGTGAGTTAACTATCAGTAGAAAATTGCCTGAAATTCTATGAGTTATAACTATTGGAAAATGTCACTCCCCAGAACCAGAATACTGGAGAGCGGGGGCAGACATAGCCAGCTACGTATACTGAAATAGAATATATCTCAACTATACGGTCACGGCTGTCTAGATGTGAGGGTTTACTACAAGCCAATAGTCTCTTAAGGTCAAGCCTATTGTCTCAATCTCAAGCAAGTAATATAATTACAAGATGTATGATCATTAAATATACAATAAAAGGCGTCCCAAATATTACATATCAGCTGATCAAGAAGCTAGTCGTACAAAATGCTAGGACTAGCAAGAGTTAAGTCATACATGATCAACCCTAGGATTTGTCAATCATGTTTACAGCCCGTAGGCAGACAGTAAGTAAAGGTGCATCGAGCTAACAGGTGATCGTCGGCTAAACGCCTCAAAAGAATAAATTTACAATAGAGTGTGCGAAACAAAATAGAAAACCCACTCGTAGCTCGGGTTCCTTCTAGTCGCCACCATTGGGCTGGAAGCTTGGTAGATCCTCGAGAGCTGCTCCAAAATCTGGCCACACAAAACCAGCTGGGTCAACCCCAGAAAGAGCAAGTGCCACAAGGGGGCCACGCTTAAAGAAATAAAACCAAAACTCCAAGAGCCTGCGGGTTAAGCAAGGGGTCAGGGGAGCAGCGTACGAAAAGTCACGCACGCTGAGAGAGCAGCGTATGTGAAAGTCACGCACGCTACAGGGAGCAGCTGCGTGAAAGTCACGCACGCTGAAAGTGCAGCGTATGTGAAAGTCACGCACGCTACAGGGAGCAGCAGCGTGAAAGTCACGCACGCTCAAGGGAGCGGTTGCGTGAAAAGTCACGCACGCTCAAGGGAGGCAGTGTACGTGAAAGTCACGCACGCTACAGAGAACAGCGTAGGTGAGAGTCACGCACGCTGAAGGAGGGCAGCATACATGAAAAGTCACGCACACTCAAAGGAGCAGTGTGTGAAAGTCACGCACACTCAAGGAGACACGCTTCCAACAGGAAGCGTACTCAAGCCTGCGTACGCAGCGCTAAAGAGCGCACGTAGCTCAGTGTGCGTAGCTAAACAGCTCTGCACACTGCTCACTGTCTTCTCCAAACAGCAAGAACACATGGCTGAAACCAAAACTTCAAAAGTTCATAACTTGGTCATCCGAACTCCAAATCCGGATTTCCAAGGCTCCAACTGGAGTGAAACTGAAAGCTCTTCCACATGGAAACATCAGAACTCAAAGACAACCAACCAAAAAGGATCAAAACATGTAAAATCCAAAAATAGCAATAACTTAGATCTACATCAACAGAGACTCCAAATCACAAAAACCCAAGAACTAATGTTGATCTCCATGTCCTAAACTAGCAAATAGACAAAGAAAAGAGGGTCATCATGTAGTGGCAAGATGCACTTGCCTAAGGGTTGGGGAGTTGTGTGGAGGAAGAAGAAGAAGAAGAAATTAATGATGGTTATGAAGAGAGAGAATAGGTTGGTAGAGTTATAAAGAGGGGGAGTTGTGGTGGAGAGGAGGGGTAGCATAGGTTAAGGGTGTTCCAACACATAAAACCGAACCAAACCGAACCATCCCCAATAAAACTGAGCCATGCCAAAACCAAAATACGAAAAATACCGAAATTCCACAAGTCGAGAAAATATATGCCAAAAAATCCAGATACGAGTAAAATACGAAATACGGGAAAATGAGGGTGACAACTCTATCCACCTTAAAAGAATTCTGTCCTCGGAATTTAGTCAAGGAGCTAGAGATTGTCACAATAAGCTACACTAAGCACAGACAAGTTACACTAAGCAGTTCAATCATACAATCATACAATACAAGCAAGGAAGGAAAAATGTAAGGCATAAGAAAGACATTATACCTCACGAGTCAAACAGGTAGGGATATCGCGATCGGATGTCGTCCTCATGCTCCCACGTTGACTCACCTAGAGAGTGATGACCCCAAGCAACACGGACTAATTTAATAGTCTTGTTCTTGAGTATCTTTTCCCTCCGGTCCAAAATAGATACGGGCCTCTCCTCATACGAAAGGTTGGTACCAACAACCAATTCCGAATGGTCTAGGATGTGGCTCGGGTCCGGAATATACCGTCGTAATTGGGACACATGGAATACATCATGCACCTCACTTAGCGACGGCGGAAGAGCGAGACGATAGGATACATCTCCTACTCGCTCTAGAATATCGAACGGCCCTATATACCTAGGACTAAGCTTTCCCCGCACGCCGAAGCGAATGACGCCGCGGTTAGGCGAGATCCTAAGGAATACATGGTCGCCGATAGCAAATTCTAAGGGACGTCGATGAGCATCGGCCCAATGGCGCTGGCGGTCCTGGGCAACTCGGAGGTGATCTCTGACCTTCCTGACCACTTCAACCGTCTGGGAAATTAATTCGGGTCCGAGCATCTGTCCCTCTCCGACATCGTCCCATGCTAGCGAGGATCTGCACTTCCTGCCATAAAGAGCCTCGAATGGTGCCATCTGGATACTAGCCTGATAACTGTTGTTGTACGAGAATTCCACCAGGTGTAGATGATTCTCCCATGAACCACCGAAGTCAAGGGTACAGGATCTCAATATATCTTCAAGGGTCTGGATTGTGCGCTCTGACTGACCATCCGTCTGCGGGTGATAAGCTGAGCTGAACTGAAGGTGAGTCCCCATACTCTTCTGTAAGCTGCGCCAAAAGTGGGAGGTGAATCTTGAATCCCTGTCCGAGGTGATGCTGACTGGCACACCGTGAAGCCTGACGATCTGCCTGAGGTACATCTCTGCTAGCTGCGCCGTCGACTGTCCAACTATGAATGGGAGAAAGTGTGCCACCTTGGTAAGCCTGTCCACAATTACCCAAATAGCATCTCTGCCGGCCGGAGATCTGGGCAATCCGGTCACGAAATCCATGGTTATATGTTCCCATTTCCATTCTGGGATCGGTAAGGGCTATAGAAGTCCAGCGGGCCTCTGATGTTCAGCTTTAACCTGTTGGCAAACCAAACACCGAGAGACAAATTGGGCTATCTCCCTCTTCATGCCATTCCACCAAAAATGCTGACGAATATCACGGTACATCTTCGTACCACCCGGATGAATAGAATATTGTGAACTGTGGGCTTCTGCCATGACTTCCTGTCTGATATCTCCACTAGGTACACAAAGACGAGTGCCGTGCCGAAGGGTACCGTCTTCGTGGATACATAACTCTGGCCTTCTTCCTGCTTCACACTCTGCTCTGAGTCGCTGGGTCTTGGAATCTGCTGACTGCGCCACCCGGATTCTCTCAACTATGCTGGACTGAACCTGTAGACTGGCCATCAATGCCACGCTGGTTGGAAGAACCACTTCAATTCCCATCTTCTGAAGATCTGCCAATAACTCTGGTTGCGCCGTCAGGAGATAAACTCCGGCTCTCCTGCTCAATGCATCTGCTACAACGTTGGCCTTCCCGGGATGATACTGCAAATCCACATCATAGTCCACCAGTAGCTCGAGCCATCTTCTCTGCCGCATATTAAGGTCCTTCTGGGTGAAAACATACTTCAGGCTCTTATGATCAGTAAAGATCTCCACTCTATCTCCGTACAAGTAGTGTCTCCACAACTTCAAAGCAAACACTACCGCCGCCAATTCCAAGTCGTGGGTCGGGTAATTCTTCTCATGATCACGTAGTTGACGTGATGCATAAGATATTACTTTCCCATGTTGCATCAAAATGCACCCCAATCCTCTGCCTGAAGCGTCGCAATAAACTGTGAATCCTCCGGTCCCATCTGGAAGGGTAAGAATGGGAGCCGTTATCAAACCTCGCTTCAACTTCTCAAATGATTCCTGACACTCTGCTGTCCAAACAAACGGTACATCCTTGCGGGTCAACTGGGTCATCGGCGCTGAAATCCTTGCAAAATCTGAAACAAACCGCCGGTAGTAGCCGGCCAATCCAAGGAAGCTGCGAACCTCTGCCACTGAGCTGGGTACCGGCCATGACTCGATAGCCACAATCTTCTGGAGATCCACTTCCACTCCTCCTCGGGTAATGATGTGACCCAAGTACGAAATACGATCGAGCTAGAACTCGTATTTACTGAATATGGCGTACAACTGATGCTCCCTAAGCGTCTGGAGGACGACTCTGAGATGCTGCTCATGCTCTGCTTCACTCTTGTTGTAGACCAGGATATCATCTAGGAACACGATCATAAATTGATCCAAGTAAGGCATGAAAATGCGATTCATGAGGTCCATGAATACGGCCGGCGCATTGGTCGCTCCAAAGGGCATAACAAGGAACTCCTAATGTCCATACCTCGATCTGAATGCTGTCTTCGGGATGTCCTGCTCTCTGACTCTGATCTGGTGGTATTCCGACCGCAAGTCGATTTTCGAAAATACTGAAGCCCCTCTGAGCTGATCAAACAAGTCATCTATCCTCGGAAGAGGGTATCTGTTCTTGATTGTCACCGAATTCAAGGTACGATAATCAACACATAGCCTGGACGTACCATCCTTCTTTTTCACAAGAAGCATCGGGGCTCCCCAAGGCGATCCACTTGCACGAATGAATCCCTTGGTCCTCAGTTCTTCAATCATCTTGTACAAAATCTCCAACTCTGAAGGCGCCATCCTGTAGACTCGCTCTGACACTGGTGCTGTCCCGGGAATCAAGTCTATAGTGAACTCAATCTCCCGTTCTGGCGGCATCCCTGGAAGCTCCTCTGGAAAGACATCTGGAAACTCTTCAACTATCCGGGGTAACTGTACTGCTGCTACTGCCATTCGCAATGCTGGAAAAGACGACTCCACTGTGTCTCTGGAAAACGAAAACTCTGGCTCGCCGGGGATACTAAAGACAACTCTGCCAATATGACAGTCTATCCTAGCATACTGGTTCCTCAACCAATCCATGCCTAGGACTACATCATAGTCTGCCATAGGGAACTCTATGAATCTAGCGGGAAACTCCCTACCGCTAACTACGATCCGACACGAGGAAAACACTCGATCTACTCCCACAAGACCATTACCAGTAAGTATATTGAGCCTCACTGATAATGACTCGGGCTCCAATCCTATCCGTGTCGCGAATCGTGCAGACATGAATGAATGCGATGCACCAGAATCAAACAATACCGAAGCTGGAAAAGAGTTGACGAGAATAGTACCTGCCACTACCTCATCTGGTGCAACTTCTTCTTCCATAGCCATCATCATGGCCTGACTTCTAGCTGCGGGTCCCCTCTGCTGGAACCCTCTCTGCCTACTCTGAGTCTGAGCTTGGGCTTGTGCATACTGCTGGGGGTGCTGTTGCTGGAATGCCTGAGACTGAGGCGGCAAGAGCCTCGAAGACTGATACTGCTGCTGCTGAACTGGTGCTGGGGCCGGTCCTCTCACCGAAGAGCTAGAAGGGTTGGATGCTGACGAACCACCTCTATTCGGGCAAGCCCCTATCCTATGATCTGCTGCTCTACAAGCCAGGCACAATCCCTGTGCCCTGCGACAATCTGCCACCACATGCCCTGGCTTACCGCAATGAGAACATCCCATCGCGGAAGTCTGCTTCTGCTTCTGCTGCTGCGGGTATGTCGGGGTCGAATGCTGAACCGACGTTACGGAGGCCGCCCGCCTCGGAGTTCCAATGGTCAATCTTCTAGCTGTCGGGGCTGGAGCTGATGATTGGTGCATCTGACTATGGGACCGCTTCCTACTCCCGGTCTTATCCACGATCCTCTGGGAGGTATACTCATGCCTCCTAGCGGCTCTCAAAACTGCATCGAACGTCTGATGCTCGAACTGCTCAACCGCCAACAAGATCTCTAAATGCAGTCCCTGCTGGAATCGCTGGGCCCTATCAAACTCGGTCGCCACCAAGGTGGGGGCAAACCTACTGAGCCTAGAAAACTCCGATGTATAACTGTCGACTGTTCTGCCTCCTTGCTTCAAGTTGGTAAATCTGGTCTGCAGGTCGTACCGAGCCATAGCATCGAAATACTTCGTCTGGAATCTCTCTCTAAACACTGCCCAAGCAATGGGAGCCACCAATCCCATGGCTTGCGCCGCCCACCAATTGCGAGCTAAATCCAACAACTGCAGGCGTACCACCGCCACCTTCTCATTCTCGGGTGTCCTGGCTGCTTCCAGAATCACCTCAGTATCCTGAAGCCATGCATCCGCGGCAATCGCATCCTCGGTGCCGTCGAAGAAAGGAGGGTTCAATCGCTTGAAGCTGTTCGCCGCCTGGTTCCCTGGATGTCCGCCTCGGGTCAAAGCATCTTGAACTGTCTGGTGCAGGGCGTCGCTTCGACGATCCTGGGAAGCTATCAAGGTTCTGATGAGGCCTACTAAGGTACCATCATCTGGCTCTGCGGGCTGGACGGGCCGAACTGGTGACTCTCCTCCAGTAGGTATCACTCTGGAGGTGACTCCGGAATGCTAGGCTTGATCTCCAGGTTGCTGCTGGCCCACGGAAGGTGCTCTTCCTTGCTGATCGGCAGGGTCAGGTACAGTGCCGCTGAAGAAGACGACACAGGAAAACAATAAGGAAGGACCAGGACAGATCAACGATACAAAAATGTAATCAGGGCAAGAATTTCAGGGATTTGAAAATACGGACGAAGATCAAGGGCGAATACTGATTGAGACATCTATTCGGTAAACTCTCACATTTCTTGATTGACAAGACCTGCACGGGCCACCACTTAAACCATGTCACGCCCCAGAACCAGAATACTGGAGAGCGGGGGCAGACATAGCCAGCTACGTATATTGAAATAGAATATATCTCAACTATACGGTCATGGCTGTCTAGATGTGAGGGTTTACTACAAGCCAATAGTCTCTTAAGGTCAAGCCTATTGTCTCAATCTCAAGCAAGTAATATAATTACAAGATGTATGATCATTAAATATACAATAAAAGGCGTCCCAAATATTACATATCAGCTGATCATGAAGCTAGTCGTACAAAATGCTAGGACTAGCAAGAGTTAAGTCATACATGATCAACCCTAGGATTTGTCAATCATGTTTACAGCCCGTAGACAGACAGTAAGTAAAGGTGCATCGAGCTAACAGGTGCTCGTCGGCTAAACGCCTCAAAAGAATAAATTTACAATAGAGTGAGCGAAACAAAATAGAAAACCCACTCGTAGCCCGGATTCCTTCTAGTCGCCACCATTGGGCTGGAAGCTTGGTAGATCCTCGAGAGCTGCTCCGAAATCTGGCCACACAAAACCAGCTGGGTCAACCCCAGAAAGAGCAAGTGCCACAAGGGGGCCACGAAATAAGAACAAAAGCCAGCAAATAGCACAAGAAAATCCAGTATTAAACTAAAATTTCGAAAACATGGCAGGGTGATATACGACGAGATAACCATGGAACTATTTCGATAGCCAGGTTACAACCCGTAAACCAAACAAGGACCGGGGTTGTAACCCTTCATCTGAACAGAGCTTGGTTTCCCACCATTTATCGGTAAGATAAGTAATGTAAGTAATCAAGACAGAAAGCAATCTTGCATGGGATCAAGACATGACTAGACTGGTTATACTTCATTCAATCAATCACGACCAAGCAGATACTACGGCTTACTACTTTAACTAACTAGGGTTATCACAGGCCTAATTACTAACAAGATGCAGTGAGATTGTTCCACAGCCACAAGCCCTGCAGACCATCCAGGCTACCCAGGACGAAAGATTAGGGTTGAATTCAGGTGGGTACATCGCCCGGGAGACAAATGTACCCTTAGGTGACTTAGAGGGTGCAACACTCGACGGTGCGCTGGAAATGTGCCCTACTCGACGGCAGGCTACAGATCCCAAGAGCGCCCAGGTAACGGGATTGCCTGTAGCTGTGTCATCTCTTTATGACTACTGTGTTATTCTAGTTATTAACCTTAATCCATTTTAGTAGGTACTCCTGACCGTGGTACTCAGGAGTCCCATCCTAGACATGATGCAAGATAGGACAAGTAGATTTAACAAGCAAGCACGAAGAACCACCCACGGTGTCAAGGCAAGTCAAGTTAAGTTATCAAGTCATGTCAAGTCAGGAGTGCGCCGCCATGGGCCACTATCATGTCAGGTTGGTCATGTCAGGAGTGCACCACTACGGGTCACTGTCGTGTTATGCTAGTTTCTTGTCATACCTGTCGTGTGCAACAGTCATTCCAAACATATTAAGTAAAATCAAGTTCATGACAAAAGGCGTAAGGATATAAAATGGGCATAAAATATCTAATAAAATATCAATATACAGGACTATAGAAAGCCAAGCTTAAAAAAATAAAACCAAAACTCCAAGAGCCTGCGGGTTAAGAAAGGGGTCAGGGGAGCAGCGTACGAAAAGTCACGCACGCTGAGAGAGCAGCGTATGTGAAAGTCACGCACGCTACAGGGAGCAGCTGCGTGAAAGTCACGCACGCTGAGAGAGCAGCATATGTGAAAGTCACGCACGCTACAGGGAGCAGCAGCGTGAAAGTCACGTATGCTCAAGGGAACGGTTGCGTGAAAAGTCACGCACGCTCAAGGGAGGCAGTGTACGTGAAAGTCACGCACGCTACAGAGAACAGCGTAGGTGAGAGTCACGCACGCTGAAGGAGGGCAGCATACGTGAAAAGTCACGCACACTCAAAGGAGCAGTGTGTGAAAGTCACGCACACTCAAGGAGACACGCTTCCAACAGGAAGCGTACTCAAGTCTGCGTACGCAGCGCTAAAGAGCGCGCGTAGCTCAGTGTGCGTAGCTAAACAGCTCTGCACACTGCTCACTGTCTTTTCCAAACAGCAAGAACACATGGCTGAAACCAAAACTTTAAAAGTTCATAACTTGGTCATCCGAACTCCAAATCCGGATTTCCAAGGCTCCAACTGGAGTGAAACTGAAAGCTCTTCCACATGGAAACATCAGAACTCAAAGACAACCAACCAAAAAGGATCAAAACATGCAAAATCCAAAAATAGTAATAACTTAGATCTACATCAACAGAGACTCCAAATCACAAAAACCCAAGAACTAATGTTGATCTTCATGTCCTAAACTAGCAAATGGACAAAGAAAAGAGGGTCCTCATGTAGTGGCAAGATGCACTTGCCTAAGGGTTGGGGAGTTGTGTGGAGGAAGAAGAAGAAGAAGAAGAAATTAATGATGGTTATGAAGAGAGAGAAGAGGTTGGTGGAGTTATAAAGAGGGGGAGTTGTGGTGGAGAGGAGGGGTAGCATAGGTTAAGGGTGTTCCAACACATAAAACCGAACCAAACCGAACCATCTCCAATAAAACCGAGCCATGCCAAAACCAAAATACGAGAAATACCGAAATTCCACAAGTCGAGAAAATATATGCCAAAAAATCCAGATACGAGTAAAATACGAAATACGGGAAAATGAGGGTGACAGAAAACATAATCATTAATCACAACTATTATGAACTTTTTTATTGGATGTATCAAAATATATGCAATGAGAAGTACTCACGTAATTCCATGAACTGTAGGAATCCAAGTCATGCCCCATCTAGGTACAAAGTCATCACCTAAGAACATATACACACCACCATTTGCTTCATCAGTAATGAAATGTCCAATGACATTATTGATAATTCCTTGACTGGCCAGTTGAGAGGGCAAGGTAACTGAAGCACTGCTAAGCCCCAGAATTCCATCTGTTTTTATAGGAGAAGCCAAAAGTTGGCCTTGTTGATCATATGCACACCTATATATGCATCAAGCAGTATCTGAGTGAACCGTTCGAGAAATGGAAGAACCCTATAATTTTAAGGATACCATATCGTAGATTCATACCCAAATATAAAACTCAATTTTGCAATCATAATAATTTTGAAAAAGAACATGTTAAACATAGATCTATGTAGTTAAAGAATAAGATAGATTCTTCAGTAACATCTATAATACAAGGCACTTACTTCATATAGAAACTCGTAACCATAATGTTGCACTCTTCTCTTTGAAAGACTTCTCCAAGGCCTTGCATCCACTGCTTCAAGGAGGTCCTGAAAACAAAAAATATACTTGTATCTAGCACAATGTTGAAATTCCTACCTCTTAAAGGTACACATATTACCCGAAATGATTAAAACAAGAGAAGATACATATAAAAAAGAGTATAAAAAGCGAAAAAAGGATGAAAAACCTGCTCCTGATTAGAAGTGATGAAGTCATGCACCAAGTAGACTCCTGGAATCTCCAACTCTGATGAAAACATATATACTGAAAGTGAATCATTGCACCTAACCTATTAGGAAATGCATACCATTAATGGAAAACAGAAGAACCAATATGAATAATGGACATACATAAAACATAAGGATCAGACCCTTTGGTGTTGTTAACATAATAGAAAATAAACTTTGTCAATGTGCAAAGGAATTAATATCCAACAATTCGTCTTAATATTAACAAGTAAATTAATTTCTGGAACCATGTACAGGAGGTTCAAACATGATAGGAGGAAAAAGGAGTGAGGCATACATAACAAGAGCTAATGGACGCAATTAGACATTTGTTACTAGCTAAATAATAATGTCCTAATGAAAACTAATCTAAATATTTGTGCCATGGAAAAATTTGGCTAATTTGCAACTAAATACCTTGATGTTTCTTCGATTTGCAAGTTGTTACCCTAAACTATTATAATTATCAACTAAATACCGTGAAGTTTTTCCCTTATGGCCAAAAATATATACATGAAGCAAAATCAATCAATAATATAATAAAATATATATCTAAACTACCTTGAAAAATTCAATACCAGTACAACCTAGACACGTTTTAGAAACAATTCCACTCTTCCAGGCACATGGATACTTAGAAAAGCATGAGATGGCTTCACACTACATTACTGGAGTAACACGAAAGTAAACATTTAAATATTCTAGAGTGTGGGGTTTATACTCAACATATATTCCCAAATCATTTTTTTTCACTTCCTTGGCTCATGTATTGTGCATGAACACCAAAATAAATAATATTCGAGGATGATATGTTAGCGGAAACAAAAAAAACACTTGAATATCCATATTCTAAATTGCACAGCCACTTTGTAACATTAGATCTAGATACTCGAACATAAGCTAAACATATGTTTCCTACTCCCTGTAACAACATTTTGCCGTACTTTATATATGAACATTTCAAATACTTCAAATGTATAGTCATGCGACCTGAGTAGAGAGGCACTAGGAGTTTTTGTTATAAATGTGATTGTACATAAAAATAATTTCCAACATGCAAGGTATATCAATTGAAAAATAAAATATCCATGTAAATTCAAGAAAAGAAAGTTTTACAAGATTGATACTTTAGTTTGAATTAGAACCTTCTCGGGTTGTGGAACTGAGTAGTGTATGTGCAGTGTTCTTCCACCGAGATCTTGACAAGGGCATCCATTCAGTGCCTTGAAGGCTGCTTGAGCCGCAGCAACCTCAGAAAAGCAAACGGTCACGCGGACACCGGAATCAATCAGCTGCATGAACGCCGACTACTTTCCCAAACTTCCCGAATGCAGATGCAATGCTGTTATGAGATATGCCCACCTTCGTACCACAATTGGCCATGTACAGGTTGGGGATTGTCCCGTCGTTGGATTGCTTGGGACGCACAAATTTTGACCGTGTCTTATCCATAATAGTGTGCAAAATAAACCAGTCACTTCTTGCGCCTAAAAGAATTTGTATTAAACATACAGTGTCAGGTGGATAGCTGAATAGAAAACTTTTATATGTAGCACTGAGCAAGAGTTAATTCAACAAATGCAAAGGAAAGAAAAAAGAGTTAAATGCAAAATTTGGCACGCTGCACGTAAATTAACCATTGGGGAAGTGTTCTAACCAACAATATGACCGCTTATATCAATTTTAAGGGACGCATGTCAGACAAGAAGGTACATGATTTTTTTTTCTATCAAAATATTTTTGATTCAAAACGAGAGAAGTGTTCTAACCGACAATGTAACCATTTGGTAGGCTTGCACAGTGGATGAGGTCCCTATCAAAATATATTTGATCTTATTATTTCATAAGACCTTGACTTATCATCGTTAGCACCTGCACAATCGCTTGTCGGACAAGCTTACTGCCACCATTACCACCATAACTTCCAAATTCAAAACAAACAAAAAACTAAAAAAAATCAAGAAAAGAGAGACAATTTCATTTGGCATACAGCTTGGAAAGTTTGTTAGGGGCTCCGACGATGACTTTGGTGATGGGGAGGAGGTCCACTCCAACTTGACCGGCCTCCGGTCGGTTTGCTCTTACTGCCGACGAGACCGAGCACGGGGAGTAGGCAACCGCTGCCGCTAGGAGACGACGACTACGCCTGCTCGACGGCGCCATGGCGACGACGTGGACAGTGAAGCCCGAGCCCCCACCGGTCATTATAGTGTTAGGGATTTTATAGAAAAGGGGAAAAATATGGGAATATTTTAAATGACTGCTGCTTTTCTCTTCTTAAGGAAGCTAGAAAGATAAAGACAGTTAATTAGAGGTGTTTGATTTGGGAATTGGGCCTAGCCCTTGGATGAGGATCCAAGGGACACAACTAAAAGTGAAAATTTGTGTGGGAATAGGAAAAAGGTTAAGTGGGAAACTAAAAGTGAAAATTTATGGAAGGATCTTTGAGAGGAAAATGAAAAGTTGTATGAAAATTTAAATTTTAAACTTTTTGTTATCATCTTTTCTTATTGCACAAATTTAGGATAAACGTTTTATTTTTATATTTAATTTATGTTATAAAAATTTATTTTCAAAAATTGGGTATATTTCAATAAATATTTTATGCACAAAATATAATCATTATATCCCTTAAGAATATAATTTTCTATACTATTATTTTTTTTCAAAAAATCTTTCTTATTTATTTATTGTTTTTTTTTTGCTTTTTTTTGAAAAAAGTTCAATAGTTTTTTTTAAGAATGATTTTTTTTAAAAAGATTTTTGTTGTTGTTTTCTCAGTTATTATTATTATTATTTTTTATTATTTTTTACCTGGAATATGGGTCTTCAATTATAATGCACAAAAATGCATGTCGTAAATGAGTCTCTAATTACAACACGCAAAAATGCAGCCGTAAATGAGTATTCATTTTCAAACATAAGATATATCATTTTGCTATGGACGGTACAGATTTAAATTCTAAAAATCCAACGGACGGAATCGCCCGCTTTCGAGAACGCTATAAATTATACAGCAAAACTGAATCGCTCCTATAACTTATTTTTTAATATAAAATAGAAAACTGTGTTGCTTCTCCCATGATTGAAATAGTAGATAGTTCAATTGTGAGCATTCGATTAACTCGGTTAACCGAACCGAATTACCAAATACTGAATTTGACCGAAAATCGAATAACAAAAATTGAAACCAACCGAAATATCCTGTAGCGAACCAAACCGGACGGAATAAATCTGTTCGATTTTCAGTTTATTTGGTTTAACCAATATTTCAGTTTATTTATAATTTTTGTTGTCAATATATATAGTAACTAAATGTACAAAGATATATTTCGTATATATATTACTAAATTTTCTTATTCGATTTACCAGGGAGTGGAATTTTAGATAAAATTTCTGAAAGGTTAGCAGGATTAAACCGAAACCGAATCTCAAAACCGAAACCGAAACCGAATAAGAAATTTTAGTATTTTCGAAATCGAAACCGAACCGATTTTTTTAAACCGAACCGAATCTTTTATTTGGTTAGGTTCGGTTCGAATTTCGGTCCAAAAACTAAATAATGCTCACCCCTAGACATACGGGCATAGCAACGTTCAGAAAAAATTATACCTTTAACGGCGTTCATAACACGCTATATAAAGTTCTGTTAACAACACTGCATAATGAACGCTATTGATAATGACATTCTAATAGCAGGGAGGCTTCAACGCTATAGATAAACTGCTATTGTATGAACGTTTAACAGCACTTCAATATGAACGCTATAGATGATTATATATTATAATAGCAGGGAGGCTCGAACGCTATAGGTAAACTGCTATTGTATTCTATTTTAATATCACTGCAGAAGGAAAGCTATTGATGATGACATTCTAGAGCAGTGAGGCTTGAACGCTATAGATAAACTGCTATTGTATGTCATATTTGTTGTAGTGATGGGTTTTACTGGGTTCCTGATTGGTCATCACTCGTTGGTTGGATGAACCTTCAATTTCAATCTATATTGACGGGGCAAGATCCCAATGATAAAACTATTTCTACCAGGTTAGGGTAACCTAAAGTAGGCTTCCACCCAAGTGATTGAGCTAGTTGCCAGTCAGGTTGGTTAGCTAGGTCTCTAAAGCCCAAAAATGTGCCTTCAGTGACTTTTGTGTTTAAGTAGCACATGAGGCCTCAATTGGGCAGCACATTAGTGGCATGTGCGTAGTGGGCTTCGAGTAGATCACAACCATATATTGGGTCGAATGAATTGAGTCGAGGTTGAGGCTCTAATGGAAGTCGAAAAGTATACCGGTATTGTGGTAAGGGTTATAGCTAGTCCTTTTGACCTAAAAGTCGTACCATAAAATAGATTACAAGGGGACATGTTTGAGTGGGACATGATATACCTAGTTGAAGGTAGAGTCGTCTAGATCTTGCATATGAAATTTGTTGGAGGGTAACAGCTAGTCTCGTGTTCCGAATATTAATGACACGGTCGGGGACACAAAATGATCTAAATGGAAAGTGGGTCATTCTAATGGAAAATTATTCTAATCAATCGATAATCCTCGTATATCCTAAAATTTTTGAAGGCTTACAGTCTACCCACCTTAGAAGCTAAGATATGGTTTTAGGAATAATGAGATTAGCAGAATTCCAAAGTCCGGATAGTGATCGACTCTTGTTAATAAGGAATAAGGCACGACGGGATACGGTAGATATAAGTCAAGTCAAGGATCGTTCCTTAATAGATAGAAAACGAGTGTGTACAATGACACATGGTCGATAAAATAGAATGATCTACTCGTCCATAGTATACAAGAGTTATCGACGGGGTAACCAACTCTAAGGCACATCATATGAAGAGATTTCTAACAACTGAGTCGTGAATTTCTATTTGTGTCAAGCCTGCCAGACCATTGTCACAAGGGTTCTAGTGGTATGGGCTGTAGTGATCATGTATTACTGTTGATAACTGTTAGGTCATAATATGACTAGGTATTTAAGCTATGGTATTGGCTAAGCTAGTGACTGTGGTGTTCCAATACTAGTTAGGTCTTAATAATAAAATTTACATAACTAGGGTAATATTTGTTGGAAAACTAATCTCAAAATGGGTGTCTACCCTAGTCATGGTAAATGATTGTCCTTATCTTTGTCTATTCATCTCATGTCTAAACTGTGGGCTTTGGTCGAGAAAGGGTTGGGTTAAGGCTTAAGGGTTGCTAGTTAAAGTAAGCTTCAAGCAAATAATTGGAGACTCACAACAATTGGTTTCTTGGGAATATATAGTCTCCTAGGTTGGCATTTGACTGAGGGTAAAACCGTAATCATTCTCAATTTCAGATGGCTAGAAGGTCCCAATAGTAGTTTGAGGGTCGAGAGGAGAACGAGTAACTCAAGGCAAGGTTCTAGTCACATGGCTGGCCGATGGTAGCTACACCTGTGCATACAACTATCATAGTCATGGGGATACTATGTATCTATCTATCAAACACGAGCGTTCGTCTTCAATTAGTGAAAGACAAAAACAATAAGGAGTTCAAGAAAGATGTCGTCGAATACAATCACATAATTCAAGGACGAATGTATAATTCAAGGAGAATTGTCAATACAGTCGCGGATGAGGCCCTGGATACTTCTATATCTCAATCCACGTAGGGTAGTTAAATGAAAAGCGAACCAAATGCATCGTGGTTGATCAGACTGTAATATATTGATTCTGATTAGACAATATGTTAGCGGGCGTCCCCAATAAATATATGTCTTGAATCAAGCTGGATAAAGAGTAAGCTTACAAAAACTAGGTTATAATAGCAGCATTGGTCAAGAGAGTCAAAATATAAATATGCGAGATTTTTGAAAGGAGGCACAAGTGGTTCGAGTTTTGTGAGAATCAAAACCTTACCTGGTGTTATTGCTTATACATTCATCCTACTATCTACCTATCCATAAGGCCTTGGTCGACTAATGGGTTATGGAACTCTAGATTCTATATTCTAGGTAAACCTATTAATATCAGTCAACTACCTCATCAATAGATCACAAGGACCACGGAAGGCTAGGTCGGGGGACACGCTACCCAACTTACAGAACTATCACTAGTATTGGTTTTGGATCTTAGGGGACATACATGGCATTTTTCTATTCTCTATAGTATCCTAAACTTGTAATCACGTTTGAAGTCATTTCACCGAAAATTGTGCCTCGCCCGTATACTCTGGATGTGGCAAACCCTTGGTTCCGTGATTCAATTGTGATAGGCTATCAGATACTCTACCTTACATTGACACAAGGGCCTAAAGAGGTCAACGAAGACATAGTTTTAGCAATGTCCCATAACCTACGATCCTCTGAAATAATTTCAATTCTATGGGTCGTGTCTCGCTAGTGCGCTGCTGGCTGGCCATCACAGTCATTAAAATTACTTCAATTATATTCCTAAGAACTTCAAGGAGCTGCTACAGATTTAAACTAGTTGACTATGATAGGAAGCGTAAACATCTGCCTATAAGTCTTAATCCTCAAAGTAGAAGATTGATCGGGGAGGAAATAATTGAAGACAAGAGAAGTAAGAACATCCTAATATTTATTTCATATGTATTTAAATGGTTGAGGGAAAATCTCGAATCAATCTACCTCGAGATTCGTATATGAATAGCAGAATCAGAAATTATGAACCAGTTCCCCTACAGCAAAAATAGAATTTAAAGTAGGCAATTCTAACTCATGATATGATGTTTATATCTAATAGAGCAAAAGAAAATTGAACAGGTTATCAAAATTATAGCCTTAATTCTACGAAAGCCTAACTAACCAAGTGAGTAGTATACCCACGTTGGATCATACCGTCATATCAAAAGTAATAGTGTATCTATAGAAATCTGGCAAGCTCTCTAAATTAATAGTTCCGTATCTAAATTGCATGGCCTATCCGACAACCTTAACTATCCAACGGTCAATTTGAATAAGGGACTCCTAGTCCTAGTCATTCTCTTAAATTAATTTAACCTAAGTTGTGAATGAGCATTTTCTAGTCGCAGGCTCGCAATGGTACGACTAACTTAAGTACCATCACGAGTTCCCAATCTTTTGCGAAAACTGACCTACATGGGCCACCACAAAAACTTGTTACGACCCGTACCCGCTTTTCCGGATACGAGACGTGTCCAAGCCAGCCTATGCCGCAGAGTCGGCGGTAGAACGCTGTCAAGCCCGCAAGAAGTAAATGCTCAAAATCACAAAATATAACATTTGCTGCTCATTCACATTTCTAAATTTATTACAATATTTACAATATTTAAAATTAAAGAAAATACAAAGTTCTCACAATATAGAAAAGACATCTAGTTCCACTATCTAGGTCGACCTCAGCATACCCATGTCTTTCCGGTGCTAAGAGTGATCGCGGCTAAACCTGAAAAATATTGGTTTTCAGTCAGGAATGGAACAAGCACACAAACCGACGACAATGCGAGTACACAATAGAATAATCAAGACATGGAAATAACATATGAGATATGGAAACTAGAAAGTAACTGATGACATGACAGGTAGAAAAGAAGACAAGGAAAACAAATAAAATACAACTACCTATGTGTTATGAAATATCCGTTTTTGACATGTAAACAGCTAGGGGGTAAATCCGGCACCTGCATGTGTCGTGTGCAGATGTTATTATTCACGAATAGACATCATGGGGATAGTTCTGGGTAGTCCATATGTCTACTAAGATGTTTTCCCTCTCGAATACTCCGTGTGACGAGCGTGTCAACAAGCAGCAAGATATATGTATAAGCATGAAATGAAAAGACTACTATGAATCGAAAGCAATCAGAAAGTGTACTTGCCTGAGGTCGTTAGCTGGTGAAACCAATAATACTATACCACTCAATAAGCCACAATCAGTCATCACATGCAAAAATCTCCAGATACTGAAATAAATATTACCAACATTTTCAGAATAGTCAAATTAGCTAGAATTGCCTGTCTTTAAGTCCAATTCTGGACACAGGGGCAAAACGGTAATTTCGGGTCAAAACGGTATCCACCGTTGGACCCGCTTTGCACCGAAAAACATGTCAGAGTCTTTGATCTCTAAAGTCGTTAAACTATATGACAACAGGTCCAATTTTCCGATACGAACCCAACCGTATGTCTAAAGTTGGATTCCGGCGGGCCGTGCACAAAATCGACCGTTGAGTCGGACTGTAGGGCCCGTTAAAACGGCGGTCTGATTCAACTGTGTCAGAATTGGACCAAACTTGGCATACAGAACCAAAAAACGATACGGTCCTGTTGGCACAAGTTTCGTCTCGATCTGACGAGCGTGCACAAAGTAATTGGGGAATTTGTACAGAGGTCGATACGATAAATTTCGACGGATACGCATCAAATTCGTCGCGCACCACGTGACCAATTTGAATTCCGTCAAAGTTCGCATGTCCACGAAGCCGATACGCACCATTCGATGCTTTCGGTTCGCGACCACGTCGCCCGGATTGGCGGGACGCACGTCGTATCGAAGAATTTTATTGTTTTTAAATAGGTTTTTCATGAACTTTGGGATCCGATTTCTCAGCACGTAGTCGATGAAATCAACTTCTTCAAATTGGGTTGTGGAGCCCTACATGTTGTCTAGAAGTGTGTTCAAATAGAATTTCTAATACGGTACGGGATCGATCGGGATCGATCTTCGAACGTGGGTGATTGGACTGTTATATACCCTGTTTTCGAACAGGTTTTTACCGAACTTTGGTTCGATTTCTTGGATCGATCGCACGATTATATCAAAAACTAACTACTGGGGTTTGAAGACGGTTATGTTGAGATCGTACCAGAAGAAGCGGATCCCAAAAAGATTGAGCGTACGTCGAGAACGCACGATGCAAAGTCGGCCTTAAGGCCGCTGCTACTCCTCTGCTTCGACGCGCGCGTGCGCGCACGGCCCTGGCCGCTGGCGGTGGCCTCGCGACGGTGCACGGCCGTCGGAATGGACGCCCAGGCTAGGGTGGGTGCGGCTAGGTTTAGGGTTTCACTCTCTCTAGGCCTCTCTTGATACATATAGAGATATTGTCGAACGAACGGAAACGCGCGGGGGTGTAGGCCTAGGCTCAGGTTGGTGAGTTTGGCCCGGTTGGTTTTGCTGCTGTTGTGTCCCCTTCTTATTCTTCTTTGTTTTCATTTTCCTTTTTCTATTTCTTTTATATATACATATATATATAAATATATAATTAAATGGGGGTTCCTTGGGAGCCCGCGCGTGGGGTCTCTCCCTCTTCCCAGGCGAGCCCCTGCGCGCCGTCGCCGGCCCCCTTACCCCTGCGCAGTCTGGCTGTCATGGCTGTCCTGGCCCACTTGGTTCGGCTCCCCTCCGTGGCTCGACTCCTCCTTCGCTCGGCCCCGCCGGCGCTGGCGCCCCCGTCGCCCCCGGCGTCTTCATCGGAGACCCTCCCTCTCCCCCGCTGTCAGCCTCCTCCCATCCCTGCTGGGTCCTCCCCCTTTTCCCCCTCCCCGTCCCCCCTTTTCCATCCCCCTCCGCCTTCCGAGGTCCCCCCGGCGCCTGACCCCCTCCTCGTCCCTCCGCCTGCTCTCTCGTCGCCTCGTGCGCAGCGCTGCCTAACTCCGGCTCGCCGCCCCCTCCGTCCGCCGTCTCTGCCGCTGCGCCGACCCCCCTCTCGGCTGCGGCCCCATCCCCCGACCCCCCTCTCCCTGAGGTGGCCCTCCAAGTCCCTGGCAGTGACAACCACGAATCCTCCTCCTCCCCCGGCTTTCGGTGTCCTCGCGGCGGCTTCCCTCTCGCCCGCCGCCGCCAGGGCCTGTGTGTATATATATATATATACACATATATATATACGTATATTCACATATACATATATATACACGTATACATTTACACACATATATATATTTATATATACATAAACATACATACATATGCAATATTAGTTTTATATATTCATACACATACATAATATATAACATTTATTTATATATTCATACCCGTACATAATATATATTCATAGTCACATACACACATATCTCTTTACATCTAAATAAACTCCATAATACCAATAACCCACTAAAATAACCCAAGAGTTTTGGTGAACATACCTGGCCCTAGAAAATTGTACCAATAATCTAAAACTCTATTTATATATTAATAATACCCATTTTGTATGAATAACCAAATATTTAGAAAATATCATTAAGTCCACCCAAAAAGTTAGGAAATATTTGTACGTGCTTAAAAGTATGTCGACATAGGCTTGGGATTGGTTTGGGTCCAATCTGGACTAGTTTGGTACCACCGGGTAACTTAAACGTCAAATAATATTAATAATAAATAATTAACTATTTATAATGGTCATGTCACAACTTGGCCTGGTTTTTCTAGTTAGGATATCATTATGGCTCGGCCTTCTCTACCAGGGCTGATACACTAGTCAAAGCACACCACTGCACCATCTGTGCCATGATTTTTGGTCACCTTGTACTCAAATTCCTAACCATGACTAAAATCATCTACCGTAATAATAAACTAAATAATTATTTATAAAATCTAATAATTGTCACACCCCGAGTCGACAAACTGTTCGTCCCCGGTGTTACTTTGTCGATTCGATCGTCATCGCTAAGGCGTGATGTCGTACGAGTCTGGAATTGCACTCGTACAAGGCAAGAACGTTACGTTGCTTTTCATAATAATACGCCAAGTTAAAACTTCACAAATCACATCAGAATATAAGATGCAGTATAGGAAGATAGAAATGCTTTTCATTCATAGCTTGCAACGAAGTGTAAGTCGTAATTACATTAGATGCCGTTGCGGCTACATTGATTGAAAACAGAAAGAAATACACTCGACAAGTTGCCTGAACTAACGCTTGTCGTCCCATATATTCGCCCCTTTATACATAAGCCGTCGATTGAATTGGCTTCAAAATACTTCAGCTAGGAAGAGCTTCAAAATGCCTCTCCGTACTTCAGCTTCAGTTTAGTTGGGAGCGCCCGCCGCACCTGGGGAAATTGGGGGAATGGAATTAGCACACTTGCTAAGTGGACGAGACGAACCCACTCGTCCAAACCGACTCTGATTGTTAGGGTAGGCATGCTTTAGAGTTGTCTTTCTATTAGAACTAAATGAATTCAGTTCATATTTGATAGCCATCTTTGAGTAATAAAGCATACAGTAAAATATAGCAGTTTATCATATTTCTTACCACGGTCGTGCTCGTCCCTGAATGAAAACAGAGATAATATTTACACCTGCATAAGACAATAGGTGAGCATGCTACTATCTTATATACGGTCATTGATGTTACACATCACGTGGGACTATCTCAACGGCATTTCGGCCCCGCTCAGTCTAGGTTGCAAGCCTGACTGACGGTCCCGCAATGCATCGGTGCCGAAGCACGATTATTCATTCTCCCTAGGTTGATTCGATTCTGATGCCCCGGATACAGATTCGAGGAAAAATCAACTTGTGCACAAGCTGTCCATGACCATGCCAATGCGTGAACAGTTTAACATATGGAAATATTTTGTATAGCGCGGACAGTATTGAACGACATTATCATTTCCTCCAACTCATGCAACGATTTCATTTTCTCCAAAGCCGTACTCCCGATTTAGCGTCCCGTAGACACCAAATTGTCCGAGGCATCATAACCCACGATCGACGTTTCATATTATTTTGCAGCACGTGAAATAGTCTATCTTTTTACTATAACCTTAAACTTTCTGGTTTATGTGATAGACTTGTATTTTCAGAGTGAATTACTCTAAATCGATACGTTTTTCCCAAGTTCTTGAACCTAGTGGATTGGCATGCAATTAACTTGGCATCGTTCGATTTGAATGAATTCGAGGCAAGGAATTATTTTGTGGGACAGAGTAGAAAAGAAGGGGCCGAATCACCCACCAATTACTTTACTTCGTGCCGATCGTCGAAGCGCTTCGCAACGTCAAGCTTTAGTTACGCGAGCACCTGCAATAGCACCAATACTTTGTTAGAATTCCTTCTTTTCTTCCTTGCTTCGAAATTTGTAATTGCATCCATGAAAACGACGCAAAAGCACTTCATCAAAACCCAGCGGCAAAAGCTCCAAGAAAACCATACAGCGGTCCGGTCCCGTCGAAGGGACTCTTATATAGAGCTCACTCGCCGAGACGTAGCCCGCTACATCTAGGACTTATTCCAACAGAAGTCATTCCATTAGTTGGATCGATTCTCGTAACTTCCGTCCAAATCGATTTGATCAATACCGCAAGGTGTTATCGTTTACCAAGCTTAGCGATCGAGTCAGATGGCCATCTAAGTTCCCGACCGATCTGACTCGATGCAAGCATATTATGAAGTTCCGTCGCCTATCGAAAGCGGGGCGCTACAATTAAATAATAAATAAAAATATTTTAAAATTTTTGGGAAGGGGAGCTACAGCTAAGATGAGGCAAGTTCACCGAAACTATCCCCACCTGAGCGAGGAGTCGCCTCGACCGAGCGAGTCTTCGAGCAGCCGTTGCAAGGCTAAGTTCGAACGCCGTCGGTATTTTGATTCCTCCAATTGACTTAGCGGGACGGGGCACTACACCCTTGGAGGCGGAGGTGGTGAGGAGGGGATCCTGACGACAGGGTTGCGTGGAGGGATTGGCTAGGTTTGGGAGTCAGACAACCGGAAGAGGGGGGTAGCGTTATGGTGGTGGTGCAGCGTATGCGTGGTGGTGGTTATGGTGTTGATGGCACGGGTGGTGTTGAACTGGTGGTCGGGATGACGGCTCGTATCGGGAGTGTCCGACACGGTGGAGACGGATGTCCGGATTTGTCGGGCATGGAGAACTAGTGTATTTGTACAAATAGAAATATAGTAGATAGCAGGGCACGGACACGATGCACGATGTGATTGTGGATGGAAAAATTTTAGTTATGAAGTTTGATGGAAAAAAGGAGCATCTCCTTATATAGGAGGTGTGCTCCTGGATGGATAAGGGTTAGAATTATTTAAACCCTGATGGATAATTCCATCTTTTAATTCAAATCGATACAAAATTAATTCAATCAACTCCGAATCAAACCTAGATAAAACTTCCTTTAATTTAAAGTCTATTTAAAATAAAATCCTTTCCAAATTTAAATTATCATAATTAATCAAATATCAATAAAACAAGATCCAAAATATGTTTTTCATAAACATTAGAATAATAATAATTAATTTCGAAAATCATGATAAATATTTGAAATATCATTTAATAAAATTATTATAATTCGTTTTCATAAAATCAAAGTGGACATGAAATAAATTTTATGTCACTTGCACACAAAATAATATATTTACATAAACAATAGTTTTCTAAATTACTACTTATATTTGTACTAAAAATAAAATAGCATTTTACAAGGTAAAATAAATGAAGTTTTGAAATTCTATTTGCTCATAACCTTAAACAAGTTAAGTATTTATCATATATATATACATATTGGAAATACTATACTTCCTTTATAAAAATATAAAATGTTTTTCTAAAAATATGTACCTCGCACATATTCGCACTCGTCGAGAAAATACGAAACGCAAACCCGCACGCGACGTATAATATGACAAATGCCAACTTGTATGCGACGTACAAATCAATACTAAATTATTTATTAAAAAAATCGTAGTAAAAATTTAGGGGTTCTACAGTATTGTTGTTATATACGTAGATTATTGTGTCGTTGTTACAAAAAATGGAATTGTTGAGAAAGATTTGGGACCGTTGAGTCGCCAAGATAGAAATATATGGATTGGGAAGTAGTGTAACTGCCTGTTTTCTAAATCAAGGGTAATTTTGTCTTTTTTTAGTTTTCCATAATTTTGGTGAATTTTATATCATTTAATACTATTTTAATTGGTGTATTGTGATTTTGCTGTTTTGTTAGTACAACCCTAGAAACTATTTAGCATAGAGACTAACCATGACCACGGAGACCTAACCAAGTGTTTAGATTAGCAAATTTCCATTTTCTAGGCTAAGGGTATTTTGGTCATTTGGTGACTTTTGAATTATTACGGATTTTGGCCTTTTAGTAATGTGCTAATTGATAGTTAGGGCCCTTAACCTAGAATTTCCCTAATCTAGAGGTTAACCATGGGCCTAGAGATTAGGTTAGAAATATCCATTACATGACAAGGTTAGTAATATCTAGATATTTCATATTAGAATATTTACCATTGGGATATTTGTGAAAAAGAAAGCCTAGAACCAATAGGAAGGCTTGGAATTGGGTGGAATGATCTTAGCCACTCATCTATACCTAAACAAACCCTAATTCCCTTAGATAACCAGCCATCAAGTGCCCCCTTCCTATAAAGGATCCTTAAGAAGGCCTTTGCCTCTTTTTACAATTTCTTAAAAACCCTACTTTGTTATTCCCTAATCTCCTCCCATAATATCCAAATTGAGCCCAAATTGAGTCAAATCAATTGCATCATCATCCCCAACATTAGAGGCGACTTGTGGAGGCTTGCTAGCGAGGTTTGAGGACGTTTGAACCGTAGCAAATCGAGGGAAGACGTCGAGTCGAGGCTCTTTTCATTGAGGTTTCGCCCTCAATAGGTAAAACCCTACAAACACCTATAAATTTCCAATATCTTTCCATAGATGCATCCATTTAGGGTTCCCCTAGGTGTAGCCCAAGTTTGGTAGGAAATCGTGTCCATTTCGTGTCCGTATCGGACACGTATCGGTGTATTTAAATGAGTGTTCGATCAAATGCCTCATAGGACTTTTTGTTCTTGGTTTTCAAAACAAATTATATATTTTGGAAGCTTATTATGTGTAGATCATAACCCTAATCGACTAAATTAATTTCTGACACGATTTGTGTCAGTTTTGGACACGAGAATACTGTGTACGACATATCGTGCACTGTCCTGCTACCTCGTGTCCAGTTCTCACTGGACACGACACGAGACACCACCATTTTTGGTCAGAACCTAGGGGCAATGTCTATCAGGCCACCCACAAAATTTTAGGTGAACTGATTGAGTATCGAGGGAGTTCTCGATCTCGTACGGGTCCTACACTGACATGCACACACTGTACACGTGCGGAAAAATCCGCACTGACACGCACTTCGTGTCGTGTCCTGTCACCACATGGACACGATGCAGGGTGTCGATCGTGTAGCCCTACACGTGGGCTACACGTGGGTAAGACCACGACGCCACATGTGTCGTGCGTCGTGTCCACGAACGTGGTGAATACGTGCACGACGCTGTGACACAGAGTGCACGGTTTGTGTTCGTGTGTGTTTTAAACAGTTTGGACACTTCGTGTCCACTCTAGTGGACACGATGACACATTCTAGACACGTAAATATATAGAGATCACACCTACATGCCTGATTGCTAAAATTCAGGGTTAATTTAGGTTTTCGAATTTGAGTTTTTAGGTATCAGTGTTCCCAGTTCCTGTGTATATGAACTATCAGTTAAATTATAAATATGAACCTATTTCCTGGGCTCTGATTTTTCCTGAGCTCACCTACATTACACTAGTTTACTAAGAATAGCTAGCACTCAACTGAGATTAAATGGAATGTTGAACTGTGTCGTATATTCCTTTTCATAAAACTGAGTTTGAATGTTAATTGGTTTGGGAATTAAGGTTATATCTATGTATAGGTAAATGGTCCAGTCCATTAGTTTCCTAAGTTCAGTCCATTTCTGGACAGTGGTGCCATGAGTTGGCTACTATTTAGTATCAGTAAAATTATTGTTAAGTTCTAAAACCCCAATGTTAAGTATCAGTCCTTGGTTAAGGATCACACCCTTTCCTTTACTTCCTACATGTTAGTCCATATAGGATTACTTGGGGGGTTCAATCCCTCATTTACATTCAATTATCCCCCACCTCTCTTTAGTCCTGTCCTTTCAGATATAGGTTAGTCTAGTTGGAAATTAGGTTGAACCTGAGATTTTGGTTTAATAAAAACCTGAGAAGTTCCCTAATTGAAAACCTAAAACTGAGATTTGGGTTTAACTTAAAACTGAATTGGAGTTTTGGGTTTTGTATTGTAATGTTAAAAACTGATTTTTGATGTTTGTAAACTGAAATTTGGGTTCATTGTAAAACTGAGATTCACTTGGCCTATTCACTTTTTACTTACACAGTTTCACTCACCCATCCTTCATTCACTGTCCTCTTCTCATTCCCCTTTCATTTCATTTTCTTTCCTTCCCTCCCTCTTTACTAATGTAAGATATGTATGTATGCATCTAGGTATTGTATGTATTCATGTACATTACAATGTATGAATGAATGTAGGTATAGATAATGATATAATGTATAATGTATAATGTAATGCATGTAATATATATAATGTAATGTATAGAATGATATACAATGTATGCCTAATGATAAGGTAGTACCTAATGTATGCCTCAATATGCATGAATGATATGTATAATGTAATGCATGTATGTAGGTTTACATAGGTTAGTTGATTCTCTTTTATGATATGCATATATGGAATAGGGTGATAGAGGAAGGTTAGTGTATGCACTTGTAGACTATATGGGTATCCAATATAGGCTAGCTATCTAGGATATTGACTATAATAGACTAGAGTTGACTGACCTTAGATTAGTTGACCAGTTTGACCTAGTTGACTAAAGTATTGACTTGGGTTGACCCAGAGTTGATTATAAGTGGACTTGACCTAGAAATAGATACACTAGGCCTATTTAGACTTGTAAACCATAGTTTGACTCTTAGTTGACCTAGTTCGACCTAGACAGTTGACCAAAGTTTACCAAGAGTTGACTTTGACCTAGTTGACTTAGAATCATGTAGTTTGCATTGCAGATTTTCATTATTTCAAATTGAGTACTTAAATAACTTGTTTTACTCTAAATAGGACTCTGTGACACCAGTTCGGACATCTATTCATATCAGTCATACAGGGTGACAGGCGAGTACATTCTCTGATAATATTTTTGTTTTATGATATCGTCTATGTTTCTTGTATTTATTGTAGATATCCTTGTTCTCTTGACACATTGTTCACACGGATTGGTATTGTCTGGATCCCATCATGAGATGTTATTCCTTATATTTCTTGGTATATCCTGAGCAAGTCTTTCCTATTTCCTTGTGCATTGTATAGACAGGATTCCTGCGAAGGCTAGCTACCTTCTCAGAAATCACGTGTCATGACGTATCATGGTTGGATCTACTATATTAGTCAGGGATGGGGGTGTTAGCGTAGATATGTGATCAATACCCCACAGTATCAGCATTGTATCACCATTGTATCACCAATGTATCACCATTGTATCCTCACTGTATAGTGTTAACCATGCACTCACGTATGATTAGCCAGGCCAAACATTATATCAAGTTCTAAGCCGATCACATGTTGAAACTAGTGCTAAACTCACATAGATAGCAGTTCCAGATTTTCGTACATGTTATACACTGTTCTCTTGCCTTATCTCATTACAGTTTCGATATACCCTGTCAGGATGCATGTACGCTCTACTTTACCTAGTATATTCTCTCTATCTACTGCTACATTTTCAATATTGTATAACTAGAACTGTTGTTTGAGATTTTGTACTCGTTCCCGTCCTGACTGGACCTGTTGAAAATATTACAGATGACGAGGAGGAGTGCCCTACCTGTAGCTCCCTTCCTAGAAATATTTTTTTAAATATTTATTCATACATTTATTTGATTTAATAGTGATTATTTTTTTTAAATTGTTTTATAAATGTTTATTTAGTTAGTTATTACGGTAGATGATTTTTAACCAGGGTTGAGTTTTGAGGTACCAGACGACTAGGAATCATGGCCCAAGTAGTGCAACGGCGTGCCTTGACTAGTGTATTAGTCGTGCCAAGGGAGGCCGAGCCATAGTGATGTCCTAACTAGGAAAACCAGGCTAAGTTGTGACACGACCGTTATAATAGTTTAATTATTATATTTAATATTATTTGACATCAGGAGACCCGGTTGTACCAAACCAGCCCGGACAACCCGTACCAAGCCCAACCCCATGTAGTCATGCGGGACGTCCAATGTCATTCATGTTGATGCATTTTCGGTATGATTGTATCGTATTCAATTTTAATGATCTAGTGAATAATTTCTAAGTATTTTTAATTAAATATTATAAATGCTATTTCGTGTACACAATTTTATGTGAAGGACCTACTTTAGAAATTAAGATTTATTAGGTCCATCGAGGAGATACAAATATATATATATTGGATTATATATAGGAATATACGGGCACCCATATATTTTGTGTAAATACAGGTATATAGTATGAAGAGGAATATAATATTTTATCGATATATATATATATATATATATATATATATATATATATATATATATATATATATAGATATATATATAATAGGAAAATAGAGACATATATATTGTGTAGACATTATATATATATATATTATATTATATATATATATATATATAATTATATATATATATATTATATATATGTGTGTATAAATAACATGTATGTATATGTAAATATAATGTGTGTATATAGATATCATTAGATGAATATATATATGTATATATATAGGAATTTATATATATATATAAATTGTATACATATAGATATATGTGTTTTAGTATACTATATTTGTATACATATATAAACGTATATATGTGTGAAGGTATTTATAACTTATTACGGTATATACATATATACATATTATATTTATATATAAATACGTGTATGTGTATGAGTATACATATATAGGTGGAGTATATATACATGTATATATTATATAAATGTATATACGTATAGATAATAGATAGAAAGAAATAAATAATAAATCAAACAAACAAGCCCAGCCCGGGCCCAAACCCAGGCCCAAGGCCAGCCTCAGTCAAGCCAGCCCCAGCTGGGTCAGGCCGATTTCCCCTCCCCTGTTTACGAACAGGGAGTCAGAGACTTCCCTATATAACGCAAAAAAACCCGATGTTACACGACGAAAACCCTAACACGGCCACCACCCTAGCCAACCCCAGACGTGGGCGCACCCTCCCGCGCGCGTGCGGCTGAGAGTCGCCGCCGGTCGCCAGAGTCGGCCAGGAAATGTGCGCGCGGCCGAGATGATTGAAGCAGCAGCAGCGATTGAAGCCGCGGGTAGGGACTTGTCGGCTGGATTTCTCCCACGACGTTTAATCGATTTTCAAATCGATTACACCGGTATGTACCCAATATAACCGCCTTCAGGTCCTTTCAATCAGATTTAATTATAGTACCTTAGGTTGTCCGTGGAATCGATGCCAACATTGGCGAATACTGTTCGAAACCGAACAGTTTTGTAGTTCGAGGACCTAATTTGGAAGGCACTTCCCGTCGATCCCTCGACTATTTCAAATTATGTTTCAACAAAAACATAGAAGACCTATAGGAGATGGAAACCCCATCATTAGTTTTAATTCTAGTAGTCTGTACAATAAGATAAATTGGATTAAAAATCAGAAAAATCCATGTTAAAACAGTTTCAAGAACTAGAAAATCCATCTACGCGACGTGCGTACCGCCATTTCGGGTGACGTGGTCGTGCACCGTAAGTATCGAAAGGTGCGTAACAGCTTCGTGGTCGTGTGGGCTTTGGCGGAATTCAAATTGGTCGCGTGTGCGTGTCGAATTTGATGTATCCGTCGAAATTACTGTATCGTGCACGTTAAAAATTTCTCAATTACTTTGTGCACGTTCGTCAGATCGAGATGAAACTTGCCAACAGGACCGTATCGTTTTTCTGGTCCTACATGCCAAGTTTGGTCCGATTCTGAGACTGTTGATAAAATCACCGTTTTGCGGGCACCGCGGTTCCACTCAACGGACGATTTTGTGCACGGCCCGCCGGAATCCAACTCTGGACATACGGTTGGGTTCATATCGAAAACTGGATCGTAGACATATAGTTTGACAACTTTAGAGACCTTTGACTCTGGCACGCTTTTCGGTGCAAAGCGGGTCCAACGGCAAACATCATTTTTGCCCGAAATTACCGTTTTGCCCCTGTGTCCAGAATTGGACTTAAGGACAGGTAATCCTAGCTAATTTGACTATTCTAAGAACATTGGTACTATTTATTTCAGCATCCGGAGACTTCTACATGTGTTGACTGATTGTGGCTCATTGAGTAGTATAGTATTGGTTTCTCCAGCTAAGGACCTCAGGCAAGTGCACTTTCTGATTGCTTTCGATTCATAGTAGTCTTTTCATTTCATGTCTATACATATATCTTGCTGCTTGTTGACACGCTCGTCACATGGAGTAGTCGGGAGGGAAAATATCTTAGTAGACATGTGGACTACCTAGAAATATTCCCAAAATGTCTATTCTTGAACGATAGCAGCTGCACACGACACGTGCAGTGAGCCGGATTTACCTCCTAGCCATTCACATGTCGAAGAGAATATTTCACACTACCTAGATAGATGTCTTTTATTAGTTTTTTTTGTTTACTTCTCTATTGTGCTATGTCATCAGTTATCTTCCAGTTTTTACTTCTTATATGCTATTTTCATGTCTTGTTAATTCTATTGTGTTTTGTATTACCGTCGATTTGTGTACTTGTTCCATTCCTGACTGGAAACCAACATTTTTCAGGTTTAGCCGCGATCACTCTTAGCATTGGAAAGACTTGGGTATACTGAAGACACCTAGAAATAGAAAGCAATTGTATTATTTATTAATTGTAAAACTTTATATTTTTTTTAAATATAAATGTTGTAACTGTTGTAATAAATTTAGAAATGTGAATGAACAGTAAATATTATATTTTGTATTTATTTCTTGCGAGTTTGGCAGCGTTCTACCGTCGACTCTGCGGCGTAGGCTGGCTTGGACACGTCTCGTATCCGAAAAACGGGTGCGGGTATGACAAGTTTTGTGGTGCCCATGCAGGTCAGTTTTCGTAAAAGATTGCGAACTCATGAGAGTACGTTAGTCGTACTATTACGAGCCTGCGCTCATGAAATGCTCATTCACAATTAGGGTTAAAATAATTTAAGAGAATGACTAGGACTAGGAGTCCCTTGTTCAAATTGACCGTTGGGTAGTTAAGGTTGTTAGATAGGCCATGCTATTTAGAATGCTTGCCAGGTCTCTATAAGATACACTGATACTTCTGATACGACATTATGATCCAATGTGGATCCACTATTCATTGGTAAGTTAGGCTTATCTATAATCAAGGATTTAATCGTGATAAACTGTTTGATTTCTTTTGCTCTATTAGATATAAACATCGCATAATAAGTTAGAATTGTCTATTTTGAATTCTCTTTTGTGTAAGGAAGTGGTTTATAACACCTGTTTCTGTATTCCTGTACGAATCTCGAGGTAGATTGATTTTTAGATTTTCCTCAACCATTGAAATGCACATGAAATAGATACTAGAATGTTTGTATTTCTTTCGTATTTAGTTATATTCGCCAGGTTAAATCTTTTAATTTAAGTGTTGTGACTGATAGGACAAATACCTACGTTTCATTCTTAGTCAACTTGTTTGAATCTCTAGAAGCTCATAAATTTTTACGGTTATAGTTAAAGAACATTAGCTAACCCATAAAGTTTAGACAGCAGCGCACTGTCGTCATTTATTTGAGAGAGGAGAATGTGGGTTCACTGCAGCCAGCAGCGTACTAGCGAAGCACAACCCATAGAAATGAAACCGTTTTGAGGATCATAGGTTATAGAACATTGCTAAAACTATGTCGTAGTTGACCTCTTAAGTCTTAGATATCCTTGTGTCAACATGAGGTAGAGCACCTGATAGCCTATCACACCCGAATCACAGAACCCAGGGTTTGTCACAGCCAGAGTATACCGGCGAGGCATAATTCTCGGTGAAATGACTTCAGGCGTAATTTCAAGCTTAGGATATTATAGAGGATAGGAAAGTGCCAGGTATTCCCTCTAAGATCCAAGGCCAATACTAGTAGAAGTTCCGTAGCATGTCTCCCCACCTCGCATTATGTGGTCATTGTGATCTATCGACGAGGTAATTGACCGACACTAATAAGTTACCTAGAATATAGAATCTAGAGTTCCATAACCCATTAGTCGACCAAGGCCTTATGGATAGGAAGATAGTAGGATGAATGTATAGGCAAGAACACCAGGTAAGATTTTTGATTCTCTTAAAATTCGAACTACTTATTTCCTCCTTCCAAAAATCTTGCCTACTTATATTTTGACTATCTTGACCAACGCTGCTAGTACAGCCTAGTTTTTGCAAGCTTACTCTTTTATCGAGCTTGATTCGAGACATGTGTTTATTGGGGACGCCCGCTAACATATTGTCTAAACAGAATCATTGTATTACGGTCTGATCAACCACGATGCAAATGATTCGCTCTTTATCTAATTATCCTACGTGGATTGAGATGTAGATGTCTCTAGGATCTCATCTACGACTGCTTTGACAATTCTCCTTGAATTCTATATTCGCCTTTGAACCACGTAATTGTATTCAGTGACATCTCTCTTGAACTCTTTAATGTTTTGTCTTCACTAGTTGGAAAGACAAAAACTCGTAATTGATAGATAGATACATAGTATCCTCATGACTATAATAGTTGTTTATGCAAGTGTAGATACCATCGACCGCCCTGTGACAGGAACCTTACCACCATATCCTAGCCTCTAAGGTGGGTAGACTGTAAGCCTTCTCAATTCTAGGATATACCAGGATTACCAATTGATTAAAATAATATCCATTAGCATGACAATTAGTGCCCCATGGACTCCCACTTTTTATTTAGATCCTTTTATGTCCCCGGCCGTGTCATTAATATTCGGAGAACGAGACCAGCTGTTACCTTCCAACAGATTTCACATGTAAGATCTAGATGAGTCCATCTTCATCTAGGATATCATGTCCCACTCAAACCCGTCCCTTGTACTCTATTTTTGTGGTACACTTTCAGGATAAAAGGATTAGTTATAACCCTTACCATAATAGCGGTAAAAAAAATTCTCGACATCCATTAGAGCCTCAGCTTTGACTCAATCCCTTCGACCCAATATATGGTTGTGATCTACTCGGAGACCACTGTACATGCCACTAGTGTGCCACCCAATTGAGGCCTCATGTGCGACTTAAACACAAAAGTCACCGAAGGCGTATTTTGGACTTTAGGAACTTAGCTAACCAATCCAACTAGCAACTAGCTCAATCACTTAGTTGAAATCTATTCTAGGATACCCTAATCTAGTAGGAATAGTTTTATCCTTGGGATCTTGTGTCCATATAGATTAAAATCCAATGTTCATCCAACCAACGACTGATGTCCAAATAGAGAACCCATTAAGACCACAATCTTGATTTCTTAAATTTCGTTCCATTATGGAACCTTGTTTGAATTAGAATTTCGAGAACGAGACTTCTGTATTTCACGGATTGCAGGCCACTCTAAGTAACGAAGGGCTCTTCGACGTGGTAAGTGACTGAACTAGAGTAGTCCAATCTAGCAAATAAGGCAGTGGTTAATAAACTCTTCCTATCTGTATCATTGGATACTCTCTACCGCTCGTGAAACTTCATAATTGCTCTCGATTATTTGTCCTTACCTTCCTGTCCTTCTTATTTCAGGGCGACGAAGGGTCATGCTCATCAGGATTTATCAATATTTTTGCTACTTGTATAAATTTGTTGCTTGTTAAATTTTGGGTTGCTTGATAGATAAGAGAGGGTTTTAGAGGCCATAAGCAATAGATAACTATTGGTAGCAATTTAGCAATTAGTTGGAAGATTGTAAAGCTTTAGCGACAAGAGATTTGATGGAGTAGAGTAACCAAAGGTGGGTAGAAATTCTCAAGTATTCGAAGTTACAAAGTGGCTAGAGAGGGTATATATTTGATTAATTTAATTTGAGAGCTAAAGGAATAGTAGATTTGTTTATTTCCTTTTAGTTTGAATTTCAGGCATGTTTATGAGTTAGAATTTCGAGGACAAAATTATTTTAAGGTGGGTAGATTTGTAGCTCTCCTTCCTAGAAATATTTTTTTAAATATTTATTCATAATTTATTTGATTTAATAGTGATTATTTCTTTTAAATTGTTTTATAAATGTTTATTAGTTAGTTATTACGGTAGATGATTTTTAACCAGGGTTGAGTTTTGAGGTACCAGACGACTAGAAATTATGGCCCAAGTAGTGCAGCGGCGTGCCTTGACTAGTGTATTAGTCGTGCCAAGGGAGGCCGAGCCATAGTGATGTCCTAACTAGGAAAACCAGGCTAAGTTGTGACATGACCGTTATAATAGTTTAATTATTTATATTTAATATTATTTGACATCAGGAGACCCGGTTGTACCAAACCAGCCCGGACTAGACCCGTACCAAGCCCAACCCCATGTAGTCATGCGGGACGTCCAATGTCATTCATGTTGATGCATTTTCGGTATGATTGTATCGTATTCAATTTTAATGATCTAATGAATAATTTCTAAGTATTTTTAATTAAATATTATAAATGCTATTTCGTGTACACAATTTTATGTGAAGGACCTACTTTAGAAATTAAGATTTATTAGGTCCATCGAGGAGATACAAATATATATATATTGGATTATATATAGGAATATACGGGCACCCATATATTTTGTGTAAATACAGGTATATAGTATGAAGAGGAATATAATATTTTTCGAAATATATATATATATATATATATATATATATTATATATATATAGGAAAATATAGAGACATATATTTTGTAGACATTTATATATATATGTGTATAAATAACATGTATATATGTAAATATATATGTGTATATAGATATCATTAGATGAATATATATATGTTATATATAGGAATTTATATATATATAAATTGTATACATATAGATATATGTGTTTTAGTATACTATATTTGTATACATATATAAACGTATATATGTATGAAGGTATTTATAACTTATTAAGGTATATACATATATACATATTATATTTATATATAAATACGTGTATGTGTATGAGTATACATATATAGGTGGAGTATATACATGTATATATAAATGTATACGTATAGATAATAGATAGAAAGAAATAAATAATAAATAAAACAAACAAGCCCAGCCCGGGCCCAAACGCCCAGGCCCAAGGCCAGCCTCAGTCAAGCCCAGCCCCAGCTGGGTCAGGCCGATTTCCCCTCCCCTGTTTACGAACAGGGAGTCAGAGACTTCCCTATATAACGCAAAATAACCCGATGTTACACGACGAAAACCCTAACATGGCCACCACCCTAGCCAACCCCAGACGTGGGCGCACCCTCCCACGTGCGCGCGCGGCTGAGAGTCGTCGCCGGTCGCCGGAGTCGGCCAGGAAATGTGCGCACGGCCGGGATGATTCTGACAGCAGCAGCGATTGAAGCCGCGGGTAGGGACTTGTCGGCTGGATTTCTCCCACGACGTTTAATCGATTTTCAAATTGATTACACCGGTATGTACCCAATATAACAGCCTTCAGGTCCTTTCAATCAGATTTAATTATAGTACCTTAGGTTGTCCGTGGAATCGATGCCAATATTGGCGAATAACTGTTCGAAATCGAACAGTTTTGTAGTTCGAGGACCTAATTTGGAAGGCGACTTCCCGTCGATCCCTCGACTATTTCAAATTATGTTTCAACAGAAACATAGAAGACCTATAGGAGATGGAAACCCCATCATTAGTTTTAATTCTAGTAGTTTGTACAGTAAGATAAATTGGATTGAAAATCAGAAAAATCTATGTTAAAACAGTTTCAAGAACTAGAAAATCCATCCACGCGACGTGCGTCCCATCATTCTGGGCGACGTGGTCGTGCACCGTAAGTATCGAAAGGTGCGTAACAGCTTCGTGTCGTGTGGGCTTTGGCGGAATTCAAATTGGTCGCGTGTGCGTGTCGAATTTGATGCGTATCCGTCAAATTCACCGTATCGTGCACGTTGCAAATTTCTCAATTACTTTGTGCACGTTTGTTAGATCGAGACGAAACTTGCGCCAACAGGACCATATCATTTTTTTGGTCCTGCATGCCAAGTTTGGTCCGATTCTGAGACTGTTGATAAAATCACCGTTTTGTGGGCCCCGCGGTTCCACTCAACGGACGATTTTGTGCACGGCCCGCCGGAATCCAACTCTGGACATACGGTTGGGTTCATATCGGAAAACTGGATCCGTAGACATGTAGTTTGACAACTTTAGAGACCTTTGACTCTGGCACACTTTTCGGTGCAAAGCGGATCCAACGGCAGACATCGTTTTTGCCCGAAATTACCGTTTTGCCCCTGTGTCCAGAATTGGACTTAAGGACAGGCAATCCTAGCTAATTTGACTATTCTGAGAACGTTGGTACTATTATTTCAGCATCCGGAGACTTCTACATGTGTGACTGATTGTGGCTCATTGAGTAGTATAGTATTGGTTTCTCCAGCTAAGGACCTCAGGCAAGTGCACTTTTGATTGCTTTCGATTCATAGTAGTCTTTTTATTCATGTCTATATATATATCTTGCTGCTTGTTTGACACGCTCGTCACACGGAGTAGTCGAAGGGAAAATATCTTAGTAGACATGTGGACTACCCAGAAATATCCCCAAAATGTCTATTCTTGAACGATAGCAGCTGCACACGACACGTGCAATGAGCCGGATTTACCCCCTAGCCGTTCACATGTCGAAGAGGATATTTCACACCACCTAGATAGATGTCTTTTATTAGTTTTTCCTTGTTTATTTCTCTATCGTGCTATGTCATCAGTTATCTTCCAGTTTTTACTTCTTATATCTATTTTCATGTCTTGTTAATTCTATTGTGTTTTGCATTGCCGTCAGTTTGTGTACTTGTTCCATTCCTGACTGGAAACCAATATTTTTAGGTTTAGCCGCGATCACTCTTAGCATTGGGAAGACTTGGGTATGCTGAAGACAACCTAGAAATAGAAAGCAATTGTATCATTTCATTAATTGTAAAACTTTGTATTTTTCTTTAAATATAAATGTTGTAACTGTTGTAATAAATTTAGAAATGTAAATGAGCAGTAAATATTATATTTTGAGTATTTATTTCTTGCGGGCTTGACAGCGTTCTACCGTCGACTCTGCGGTAGGCTGGCTTGGACACGTCTCGTATCCGAAAAGCGGGTGCGGGTCGTGACACTACCTATTACGGTCCTCATGACTAGGGGTGAGCAACGGTTCGGTTCGGTTCAAACCGAACCGTATATATGAAAACTGAAATAACCGTAAACCGTATTTCTCAAAACCGAAACCGAACTGTTTTTATGAAAACCGAACAAAACCGAACCGAATTAATTCGGTTCGGTTTTCGGTCGGTTCGGTTTCATGGGCCAATGTGTCGGATCTTCAAAATTTTTAACAAAATGAGCATATTTAAATAATAATTTATTTTAAAAATATGGTTTTATTGTATTTATGAATTATTATATTACATAGTGTAAAAAATATTAGTATATATAAATTGAGGGTAGAGAGAGAGAGAGTGCTCAAAGAAATACCGATAGAGAATAGGAGAGGAGAGTGCGCTTAGTTAGGGTTTACGAAACATTAGTATATGTAGATTGATGATAGTTTGATAAATTATTATCTAAATCGATTTTCGGTTCGGTTCGGTTATCCGGACCAAGAACCGAAAACCGAACCGTTATTTTAAATTTTCAAATTTCCAAACCGAAAACCGAACCGAAAACCGAAAAACCGAACCGTTTGTGATATTTAGGTTCGGTTCGGTTCGGTTTTCGGTTTTCAACCGTTATATGCTCACCCCTACTCATGACGTGGTTGGTATAGAGTTGGATACCCTAGTGCAGCAGGGGCTAGCTCTAGCAGATGAGGCCTTGGGATAGTTTAGCTGGTTCTTGTATAGTACTGGACTCTGTCTCCAGATTACTTTGGCTTGTTATTATTTGTTAGTTGTTTGTATTGAGATTGTTGACTCAGAGATTTTGGACTCGTATTATTCTGTGTTGGATTTTCAGGATGATATTTATAATCTTGTTGTCTTTATCTTTCAGTATTATCTATCGCATTCTTAGAGTTTGTGATTGAGTATATTATATTGTCATTGCTTGTCCTTCGTTTGGAGTTGACCATTCTCGAGAGGTCTTGATATTATAACTATTGATAGATGGTAGACCTAGACAGCGTTCTACGTCGTTTCTGCGGCGTAGGCTGGGACGCTGTTACGCACTCGTACCCTTACCTCGGGTGCGGGTCGTGACAAGTAGACAAGTGTAGTAATCCCTAGATTGGGAAGTTTGGAAGTGTCACGCTCCAAAACCAGAATACTGGAAAGCAAGACGGACCATGGCAGGTTCGTATACCAAAGTACTCCAATACTCTGAGATACGGTCAAAGCTGTAAAGATATGGTGGTTACTACTACAAACCAACAAACAATCATATGTCAAGTAATCCTAGGTATCCCAATCACAAGCAATAAGTAAAGTACAGGAAGAATGATCACCAGACATATAAAACTATAAAACGTTCCAAATTGTAATATATAGATGATCATGAAGCTAGTAGTACAAAATAAAGAACTAACAAGAGTATAAGTCATACATGATCAGCTATAACTGTAGTCTAGAATATACAAATCATGCTCTGCATGTAGGCTAAATGTCAAGGTCCAAAATACGTGCTAAAATACGTGCTTGGTGGCTAAACGCCACAAAAGAATATGTACAGATACTAGTAAATAAAGAAACAAAATCCACTCAGGTACTTTGGTGCTTCAAATGGTCACTATCAAGTGGAAGGAACGAAAGATCTTACAGATTTGGCTAAAAAAACTCGGTGGGTCAGATCCTCATATAGCAAGAACCACAAGGAAGCCAACTATGAACTAAAATCTGGCATGCAAGCATAAATAATGACATATATGAAAGACAATAAGTAAGAACCATATAATAGTAAAGTACACCAGAAAATGTGAAATAAACTAAAAACATGTAAAATAAACAGGAACATGTGAACATAAACATGACCATGCAAAGTAAACATAAATATCAAGTGAGTACAGGATCAGGATTCATGGCATGAACAATAAACATATAATGAAACAAGCAAGACTATAACAAGACTAGACAAGAAATAACATGACTAGACTCCATCCATCAATCACGGCCAAGTAATTAGTACGGCTTGATATATTAACTAACTAGGGTTATCAAAATTATAATTACTAACATATGCAATTTGATAATTTATGTATGATACATGCTCTACACTATGACCAACCTATCCCAGACACCGAAAAAAGCATAGCAGATGCACCACCTGAGAAATGTGCTCATAATGACAAACATCACACAATGGTGAGCTTGCGTAAATTTCATGTATATGCATCACTTGACAATAAGCTGGAAGTGTAGCCCTCACGAAAGAGAGCTCTAAATCCATCAACATCGTTGGGATATAGGAATGCATGCACCTGGAGATTCCTTCCTCATAATGCTCTATACTTACTCAAGCTAGTTGCTAATCCTTAATATTTTTATTTAGGATTCCGGGTGTGACATTCCACAGAATCCATCCTAAACATGGTACTCCACTCGGGGATATGCAAGACTAGACAAGATAAGGCAAGGTGCACTATAACAAACCACAACATGAATATAAGAAACAAGAAACATGAGTGCGCTACGACAAGCCATTATCAAACAAGCAAGACAAGACAAGAATCATGAGTGCTTCACGACGAGTCAATATCAAGCAAGCAAGACAAGACAAGAATCCTGAGTGCGCTACTAAGAGCCTCTATCAAGCAAGCAAAAGTATGTGCTACTACGAGCAATGCATGAATTAGGACAAAAGCATGTAGGGCCAAGACAGGGTAGCAATTACGTGATCAAGCAATCATGACCTGGACTATGCATGACATGAACAATACTGTAAATAAATATAGACATGCAAGTAATACTAAGTATGAAAATATGTCATAGCATATACAGGAAAGTGATGTATAAGAAGAAATCAAGATACGTAGATGAAATCAAGAAATACAAAACTTGGGTGTCTTGATAGTATACCGGTGATATACTCCAGTATACCGACCGAGCCAGTCTAAGACCACAGCAAGCTCTCTATTGAAAAAGTTTGCAGCACCGACATACCTTTGGCACAAACAAGTACACCGATGGTATGCCGATAAGGAGCCACAGAAACTCTCTGTGACAAAAATGGCTAGAACTGGTATACCGTCGGTACAATACAGTAGATCGTCGGTATGTCATTTCTGGGCGAGTTCTTAGTAAAATACATGAAATCGAATTTTTGGAACCTAAATCGCATCCAAAAATCAACCAAAAATATTCTACCAGGAAATCAATACCGGGATAAGTCTCATATAGTATACAGACTAAGTCTCATGGTGGCAACTCTTGTACCACGTATGATACTGAGTTTTCCAACTAAGTGAAATATCAAAACTTTGCAGTAAATCAAAACTTAGCTCAAACAAAATTTGAAACATGCAACTAGACGAGAATCATGGGAGAAATATATTTAACAAAGCACTGGACAATACTGAACATTCAATACCAAAGAAAATGAAAACTACAATAAAGCAATATTGTTCAATAGATCGACAAGATGTACTTGCCTAAAAACAAGTTTCCAACCTAACACTTATACTCGACCATCAAAAGAGGCTCAGAAACACACACTCTTAGGCTCAAGACCAATCTCCAAGCTCACGACAAAAATGGAGAGGAAATGAAGACAAAAAGAAAGAGAGAGAAAGTAAAAAAGAAAAATCAAATTAAACGAAGGGGTATATATAGATGGGATGAATTAATCGTGACCGTCGGATCTACCTCGTCAAAAATCCACGGCTCGATCCTGTCACGATCCGCTACCCAAATTGTTGGGTCGGGCCGAGTCATGTCCAGCCTACGCTTGAGATAAAGCATAGTAAGCTGTTCTAAAGATAAACAATATATGATCAAAGTGTGCTAACAGTTCTATATGTCATATTGAGTCAGAATAATATATTCCAAACACAAAATCATCTCGTATATAAATATGTTCCGAATACATGGCCAAAATAAAACTGGATACAGGTCCAGTAACAAAATACATAGTCTAAAAATATGACTACTCTCAAAAATCTCGAGCAACTAAACAAACTAGACGAGTTTTCTCGCAGGTACATCCTCGTAAAGTAAAGTCTGATCCTCGATGGCAACTCCATAATAGGAATCACATAGTAACTCCTCCTCGTAAGTATACCTACAACGTTATCCTATCAGGACGGGAGCAAGTACTGATTCTAACAAACTAAATATACGAAGCATGAAATGAACTGAAGTGTAATAAACAGGAATCATGGCATATCACAATCTATCATGGCAAGGATACATATGTCATAGCGACAGATGTATATGTAGTGTTTAAAACTGTATCAGGTACGTGATCGTCAATAGGTATACAATATGTGTGGGGCACATGTAAATGAAATGTACTTCTGTACAAGTGATACAGCAATAGATGTACATACGCACAAATACGACTTTGAGAAAAGGCCTACGGTGCGGTAACATATAAAATAAAACTTTACCCGAGTACGGTAGAGAGGGCATGATCACGTACTCAACTATCAGTTTTCTCATAACCCAGATTTTAAACATGTAGAGATACGAGAACAGTATAAAACATGGTGGATACTGAGAGCAGTATGAAGTATGTGAAACATGGAGAGATGTGACTTGCAGTTTAGGCATCGGTATTTAACATAGTTTTATACAATTTATTATATGCAGTAAATAAAGTTTGTAGAGGTACTTGCCTCGAGCAAAGCAAGGGTATGTATATGAAGCTATAGATATCCTGGTGTCTTGTCACTATAAAAATGATACATAAACTTAGTTTTTATACTAAGTTAAATACTATGACACTAGTGGTGCGACACGACTTTCTGACTGGACACCTAGCCAAATGATGACTTTAGTATAGGAGACCAATATAGGGTGACAAAATACCTAAACCAACTTTCTAGGGCCTTTACACTATGGTAGGGTAAGGTCCAACACTAAAATATCCCAAAATCACACAATACATCGTAAGTCGTAATTATTCAATAAATAAATCAGACTGTACTCTGTGTTCCAACAATTATTAAGATAGGTAAAGCTCAAATATACATAAAATGAAGCACCAAGATGGTCCTTGTTAATTATATAAATTTATACTAATTTTAATGGAATTTAGAAACCCTCATAGATATTTATTAAAAATCAGTAATATAAGTATCCTGAAAATGAGTTATGTTTTCCTATTTTTATAAAATGTCAAATGTACTAACTAAATCCTGGAAAAATTATATTAAATTAGATAAATTAACATAGTATTTAAATACAAATTTTTCCAGATTTTACACAATTAAATTATATATAAAAATTCAAATACAGCAAGTTACAATTTCTGGAAAATAATTAATTATTATTTAATATTTTATCCACGTATACGAAATTGAACCGGAGTCCAGATACGGGACCCAAGTCCATGAATCAAGTCCGATATGACTCGTACAGGCCTTGAATATATTTAGGCTCATTTAAGTCCACAAAACCCATGCTAGGTCTGGACTCAAATGGGCGTAATCAATCGAAATACAAAAATACACATATTAAAATATATATACAATGAATACTAAAGTATTTTAATAATATATATATGTTAATGTAGTGAAATATACAAGTCATAAAACAATAATAAAATAACTTATAAATTTATACATAATAACATATAGCACAAAATTATATTATATATATATATATATATATATTATAATATATATAATATATATATTATATATATATATA